>APFE031464571.1:8793-34640 GCA_000404065.3 Pinus taeda | reverse complement strand
AGCCCTCTCCTGCCCCATAGGGCTAGCTACGAGGCTAAGTGGTTTGATGTTGCCTTGGAGTTTACCTTTTTCAGCCTGAGGTGAAATTTCAAGCGCTAACAGGTTACAAGCCAACCTCATAGCTCAAAAACATAACAAAAGATTGCAAAAGTTCCTACACGTGGGATAAAGTCCTCCTCCACTGTGACATTATCTTCCAAAGGAGTGCTCCATACTCTAGAAAATATCTCGAAGACCATGGGCATGCCTCCAAAGTGTATGTATCAAGACTTCATCACTAAAATGCCCATTCTCACCCTTTGAATGGTAAGAGGGGTGACATGGCACTAATCTACTCAAGCGTTGGGGTTAAATAATAATGCGCAGGGCCTCCCTGGTCATCTCGAGGATAAACATCATCATCTGGGTTTTGTAACAAACAACACGTCAAACAATGTTAAGGTTGGCTTGAGGGTGTCCTAGGTCCACTATGCAGATCATCTATAAATCTAATGTCAAGCTTTAGGGGCTCAATGTTTCATCGTCTAGTGGTACATCAAAATGCCAAGTACCATGTAGAATCATCAAATAGCCCAATGCTTTGCTTTGGGTTTGCAACAATGCATCGAAAAGGTTAGATCCGCTCTTTGGAATGGGTAAAACAATCTCTAATATGTTGTTGAATGGAGTCAGATTAATTGTGTCTCCAAAGACCTCTGTGTTTGTGATAATACCACTTGACGAAACCTTAAGATCAAGTGAAATTCTCTATCATTAAGGTGAATAACCATAAATTCGTCATAATGGACAATACCTAATGTTGGCGATACAATGATACTTCACACAAAAGTCACCTTCAAATGTCTAACTAGATCAAGTCTCATAAACATGTTACCTCCATATGTTAGGGATGGTTAGATGGATAACCTTATTTGGTCTTTTGAGCCCCTAAGGAGAAGTGAATGTCCCAAGTTGGCCCATCAATCCATAGGTATATGTGAGAATGGTAGTTTTTGGAGTGGGAAACACTTTACGACAAGGTGTCATAGTCATGAGGTTAGCTAGTGGAGGCCCACCATCCTAAGTATATAGATGTAAGGAGGGAGCAACCGTGGAGGCACGAGTTAACTTGCCTTTTCCACCCTTTTGGTGCACCTTTTACTTCTTTATGATTTGCTTTGATTTGGGTGCATAGCTCAAGAGCCCAAGCTTGCTTTTAAGGTTTTTCATTTTCACCACTTAAGGACGAGTTAGTTTATACTTATTAGGGTTGGGACAATACAAGAATTCCTTTATGTGCTTGAAGAATTGGGTGATGGCTAATGAGCGCAATAGAGCTCATGCTAGGATTTTTCCCACAAGCTAATATGATGTCCCATCCATTTTTTTATTTTATCCTTCTCTTTCAGTGTGGTTTATTTATGCTTTTTCCTTTTATTTAGCTATATCAACCTCCAGGGAAAAGTTTATTGGCCTAGAATCAAGGATGAGGATGAAAGTGTGTCGATCTGCATGACCAATGACCACCAACCCAAAGAATGGAGATGAAATAATGGTAAAGATGGATATTGGTAAGTATGGAATCTTATGGACACACAACTTCAATTAGAGCCTCCCCGTTAATGGTCTTCTTAAAACCCTAGGGCCTTATAGTAGGTCTCATTGGTCTAGAGTTAAAGATTAACCTCCCAAGGGAAGTGAGGGAATAAGAATGCAGTCAAAGATCGATCAATCATCTAGCTTGCCCCTTGATCCATATATGTATGCTCATAACATTAAGCACATGATTACAAAGAACCTTTCGATGGATGACCCACCTTCCTTAAAGAGGAAATGCCAAGTGGGAGAGAGAAATATGATTAGAGCAAGAAGTGGAGGATCCTAGCATCATGTTTTGTGTCAATCATATGAACCTGTCAACTGGCTAGTGGTTTAAGGAGGAGAAAATTTTATTTTATAGGTTGCCCACTTTTTCGTTCATAACAAGGGCTTCATAGGAAATTATGTCACTATCGGTTCATTTATTTTGTTGTTCATTGGGGATTGCTCGGGGGAAGAAATCAGCCTCCTCCTCAACCAGAAGGTAAAAGCGAGGTTGTTGATATGATGTCAATGCCACATAGATTACTCTTTTCAAAAAGTTGAACATGTCACTTATGGGATCTAAACTTGTGTGGGGGGGATAACAACTATGTTATGTAAAAAATTAGTTAACTTTAGGTTTATTATTTAATTTAGGTTTAGTTAGACGAAAGGGCACGATCATAAGATCATGCCCTTTCCCAAAGGGTGCCTATGGCGGTATATAAGCCAGGAACCCCATTGTAATCATTCATCATCTGTCAATTTATATATATATATATATATTTATATATATATATATATATATATATATATATATATATTATATATATCAGAAGTTTTACACTTCATCTGGTATCAGAGCCAGCCGTTGCTGCAGCTCTTGTTCGCTCCTTGTACAATCCGTTGTCTATGCTCATTGCTAGCTTCGTTCTGCCCTGTCCACGTCCATATACACAGTCAAACCATCGCTATTTTGCTCGTTGCCATACTTTAGTGTACGAATCACCCTTCAATCCACGACAAACTCTGTCCACAATCCTGTACACGTGCCGCAGTTTGCTGCATATCGTCCCCATCTTCCGCACTGTCCAGGTTATTCCGTCCTTCCGCCATTCGTTTTTCTTTGCTGCCGTCATTAAAATCGAACCGACGGTAGTCTGTGTAACCTGCGGTTCTTGTGAATAATCGTTGCAGGTGACCGACATTGTTTTCCCGCGGCAAGCTCTGCGATTAGTCTGAATAATTGTTGCGGTGATATCAGCGTGTGGGCTTTACTTTTGAAGGGCAAATGAAGGGTGCCTACGAAAAGAGAGGAAAAATATTTTAGCTGGAAAATAAATACACGCCCCCACAAACCCGCTCGATGTCGATAATGATAACGGCGGATTTCCAAAAAAAATTGTTGGACTCGGAGCATAAGATAAATAGCAACCACGATGAGGTCAGTGAAATATTAGATGAATTCAAGATCAAGCTTGAGGGACAGGCTGACCAAATAAAAAATCTTCAGGATACGCCAAATTGAATAGAAATAAAGATGCAAAATCAGCATGTCCAAACAGAAGCAGACATCAGAGAGGTATTAACAATGCTGAAAATCTTGTGTAAAAAGACGAATTGTACACCTGAACAACTACTAAAAGAAAATGAAGAGAATCAAGAACACGTCTCATCAGATTCAACAAAGTCAACAGACTCTCATGAAAAGGTTGAATTGCCAAAAAATCAATGACACCCCACCAAGAAGCGAGTAACACAGCTTTTACAAACAAGCAACTCTGGGATAACTTTACCAATCAATACCCTTTTTTTGCTCAACCATTAGCAACATACTAGCGTAGGGCAAAGGTCGAGATGCCTAAATTCGATGGAAATGAAAAAAACAATGTTGCATGGATAAATAAAGCAGAAGAATACTTTGAGATATATGACATCAATGACGATGATGAAAAGCTCAGGCATGCATCCATGAAAATGGAAGGAGAAGCATATCACTGGTATATGTGGTGGAAAAAAACAACACACGTTATTAACTGGAGAAAATTTAAAGATGCCTTCTTTAAAAGATTCCAAGGTGTAAGAGAAGAAGGGTTTTTTTCAAAACTCATCAAGTCACAACAGAAAGGAAGTGTCGACGAATACACTCAAGAATGGGAGACCTTAGTAACACGAGTACCTGGGTTATTAGAATCTCGTCTGATTCAATCATATGTCTCAAGACTCAAAACCCATTTACAAGCAGAACTTGAGATGCATGACATTACATCAATAGAAGTAGCAAGACGGAAAGCAAAAACAACCGAAAAGAAATCTGAACCAATGTTTTGGTCAAAAGCGGAAAAAACATATGCAAGATGAAGGATACCCCAGTATGTGGACTCAAATAATACAAGATATGTTCCACCACATCGTCGTGAAGATGAAAAATTTAATGTGGAAATGCAAAGGATAAAAGAGGGTAAATGTAAACGTTGTGGTGAGAAGTGGGACCCCGGACATAGATGTGCTAAAGGAAAAGAACCAAAGAACCTATATAATTGTGAAGCAACCAATGATTCAAATAGTGAAGGTTCTGACATAGAAGAAATAGAAGATACCCCAAAATTCTCACCAGAATTAGATGACGGGAGTATTCCGCAAGTGTCATTATCAGCCATGACAGGGATATCACAACCTCAAACCTTAAAGTTAAAAGAACACATAAAGAAGAACAAAGTAGTTGTTCTCATCGACTCTAGAAGCACACACAATTTTTTAGATGCAACCATGGCAAAGAGACTCAATATCTTTTCATTTCCCTTGCCAAACATGAAAGTGATGGTAGCAAATGGTAAGAAGATTGAAAAGGTGGGGAAATGCCATAAGGTCAATTTGCAGATTCAAGTCTTTAATCTAGAGTCTCCATTCTTCACGATACCGTTAGGAGGAGTAGATGTAGTCTTAGGTATCCAATGGCTACAAACTTTAGGTACTTATGCCGCCAACCATCAAGTACAATTTATAAAATTCAAATGGGGAGGTCAAAAATACAAACTAAACGGATTCCAAGCACTAGAAAATCAAGTTGTTTCATCAGCTCAGATGATGAAGCTGAGTCGAAAAGGAGCACTTGCTTGTGTAGTACAATGTCACCAATTAGAAATGTTATCTGAAAATATGACCATAGAAGAGTCACCAGAGATACAAGATCTGATTCGAAAGCATGAAAAAGTAATTCAAGACCTACCTATGAAGATGCCGCCTAATAAGGAAATTGAGCATACAATAGAAGTCAAGGCAAGATCAGACCCCATCAACATCAAGCCATACCAATATCCACATCACCAAAAAACTGAAATTACAAGATTAATCGAAGACCTTTTAAAATGTGGGACCTTGACCATCTTGGAATATCTAATCAAGAGGAAGGACTTACTGAAGAAGACGCTTCTTCGGAGAATGAAGCATTTTGTCAACAAACATTGGTCGTTACTTATGCTTTGAGGACAAAGCATTCTTTCGAGAGGAAGGCAATGTTATGTAAAAAATTAGTTAACTTTAGGTTTATTATTTAATTTAGGTTTAGTTAAACGAAAGGGCACGATCATAAGATCATGCCCTTTCCCAAAGGGTGCTTATGGCGATATATAAGCTTGGAACCCCATTGTAATCATTCATCATCTGTCAATTTATTTATTAATAAAATATTTATATATATATATTCTCTGTGTATTAGAAGTTTTACACTTCAAACTACTCCCAACTACCCAAGCTAAACTCATCTGACGGTATGATAAATATACACACATTATTATACTATAATAAAAATTTGAAGTATAAGAATAGTTAAATAACTTGAAAAAACAGAAGGCACATTTAAGACAAGTTATGTGATATATATCTGAGCAATACTCGTTCTTGATAAATCTAAAGGGTTATCTATTGTAGTATATTGTCATTTGAGAGATGCTAACCACAACACTATAGGTATAAATTATTTTAAAACAAATATAAAGGGTATTTCAATTTTGTGTGGCAAAAAAGAAAAGAATAAGGGATGTAAAATGTTATATAAAACAGAAGGAAGTGCTTTTATAAAGATGATTCAACTTTATGTTCCAAAGAATTAATTTTTGAAAGGAGTATTCAAGAAAGAGATTAGGTTATTATTGGTCTTATTATGAGGAAAATTATATTAACTTGGTTTTGGCAAACCAATTATACTAAACACAAATTGTCGCGGACAATATGAAATTAAGATTTTTTTAGTAATAATTGATGAGTATAAATGCATATCTCAATTCAATATACAATTATATATATAAACGATATTGACATAATTATAGGTTCAACTTGTTGGAAACAATAGTATCCTCATTTTAAACATGGAGAAAACGTTTTTAACATTCTTCTTAAAAGAAGGTAACATTTTTGGACATTACAATGAAGTCGAATTCAATAGTGTCCTCAAGATGTTTCAGAGCTAGTCATTTAGAATAACCGAAAATCAATACAAAAGATGCAAAAAAAACTCGAGAAGGTAGTTGATAAATGAGGAAATTTCTTCTCTTGAGAATTTTAGTCAAAATTTTCTCACACATTAAATCATTAAAAAGTGAAAATAAGACGCAATACAAAATGTTATAACAACTTATGAACCAAAAATGCATGATCAATAAAAAGGATAATGACTAATTTCATTGTAGTAAAGAAGTGATCATATCCACATGGCGTGTCCATTGAAGATGATAGGGTTGACAACCCCTTGTATTGTGATTGTCCCATTGTTTAAGACAATGACATTGGGACAACTATCATATTTTAATGTTGAGCATGTTACTTGGCCATAGAGGATCATTAGGGCTAGTCTTGTTGCCTTATTCCCGCTCTTCATAATGAGCCTCACCACATTCAATCATCATATCATCAATGGTGGGTGCAGTTTGACACTTGGGATACAGATCATCCAATAATTATGGCGTGGTATGAGTGTGGTACAAGTAATCAATGGCAGTCTCCTTCCCTAGCACTTGCTTTGGGTGGGTTACTTGTCATATCTTTAGTTCTCATCTTATTTGTGTATGTTTGATTGCTTTTTCAAGCATCTTTGTCCTCCCCCCTTCTCTCTTAGCCTTAGTTTCTAGTGCTTTTGACCTCGTTCTTCTCTGGATCCATTTCTCCTTGGCTCTCTTTCTCTTAGCTCTTGCTCCCCCTTTGACTGTTCTGTTAGAGTGTTCATTTGCTTTTCCACTCTGTTGGAGTGTTCCTCAGTTGGTCTATTGACCTTGGCCCTCTTTCCCCACATCTACCCTTCCCTCTACTTCCCCTTGTTCGTTCCTGCTAGTAGCCATTATGCCTTATCATAGATGTTCCTTCTCTGGTCATGGTGGCAAAAATAGATAACCACCTCCTTGCACTAGAACCTAGGCCACTTAAGAGGCCTTTGTACATCAATACTTGGATTGCACCATTTAATCTACTTAGGATAAAATATATTGGCAAAACGAGAAGTGGGGTAGAGCACAAGTTCTTTTCTGACATTGAGGTGGTGGAGAGCATTGGGCAGTGGATTCCTAACATAGGAAACCCTCAATCTATACAAACCCAATACATGTAAACGATTGATTTATGTTAGCATATGAAAACTCTAATAAGTGAAGTTTTGGTTGAGCACAATGAAGCTTAGGAAGAAACGCTATATGGATGGCTTGTTTTAGCATGTCAACAAATTTGACACTAAGGTATCAATTCTCGCTAAGGGGCCTTCCATTTAGCTCATAACCAAGTGGATTTCCCTACAATTAATCATGGTTTACCAACATTTTTGTGTTTTAAGAGGCTCCATAGGCATGCATGTTTTACCATTGGCTTTTGCTATGTTCATTTCTCTAGCTTTCTAGATAGTTGTAGACTATGTTATTTAGATCAAACACCACTGGACATTTGGAATGGTTTTGATGACATTTGACTTATTACTATGCTATTGGTCTAGTTTTCTTAGTGACAAACCAATAGTCACATGTATGTATTTCTTTCTTTTATGCAATAATGTAAAGTTTGCACAACTTATAAGAAAAAGAAGTAAAAAAGTCATTAGGTGTATATTTTCAAAACTTTGGAGAAAGTAACCAATATATATCCAATTGATGTAAAGAATAAAAGCATTGCTTATGTTTAAATCTTATTGTTAGAGGAACCAAAAGATGAAGTTTTCAAAGACAAGATAAATGGTACAGATGGTGTTTTAATGATATTAATTATAAAAGTCTTGGTTTTCTTCAACAAACTAACCAAATATGAGATCAATATGAGAAACTAAGTGAAGATCCTATTATGTTGAAGAGAAGCTCACTTGTGGAATTTGATTGTTCCTCAATTCATTGAAGTCATTAGCACACAATGTTGTAGAAAATCAAATCAATGTGGTCGAGTCTCTTCACAATAAGAAAATTTTGCTCAACACTTTGCAATTCATATAATCTTCTATTTTCAAGCATCATATTTTCAAGAACAAAGAATCATGAGAAAACATTACATACTAAACAAATAAACAAAACTTGTCCATTAATGCTTGAGGAAAAAACATTTTTGAAAGGATATGCAATATAATGAATATAAATATATTAACTAATAATAATAACTAGTGCAACCACATAATTTAAACGGTTGGTAAATGTCGATAGACTTAATTGATAATAAGCATCAAATAACTTAATTTATCATATATCTCAAGTTCCTAAAACTAGAAAAAAATGATAAGAGTTAATTAAATTCTAATTTTATTTAAACTAATAAAAATAATTGTTAACAATAAAAATAATTAATAAATAAGTTAAGCATATATACATTTAACAAAAACATGTAGTAAAATTCTTAATCATGGAGATTCACCCCACTTTATTATGGAAATTATAGGCTTTGTTATAGTACCATGAGTCAATACCATGGCTTATCAACACCACATGCCCTAATAACCATAACTCATTTCATATGACACTTTCATATAACCTTTTTTTTAATAAATGAATTTAATTAGAGGGGTGAAAAAAACATAACTACTTCGGAAATAAATCTCGGCTTTCGATTTGTGTGTACTATTAAAAATATTTTATGGAAGTTAAATCCATATTATCTAGAGTTTGTACTATTAAAAATGTTTTACCTGATTGTAGTTTTGCTCGTTTTACCCAATTTCAAAACAAACATGCCTATCAACATAATAATAATAATAATGAAGTGACACTTGTTGACTGACTAAAAGGCACGAGCTAACCAAAGGACATGACCTGTCAACCATTGCAATTGGTAAATGCTATAAGTACCATAATATGATATTGCATCAACATGTTATTCATTTATCTATCTTGTTCAATTATTTATATATTACTTGTCCTATATTGATTTTAATTGTTTGCCATTAAGTTGGATATTCCTTATTAATAAACTTTGTTCATTTCATGATACAAGCTAATGGAAAATATGAGGGATGATGAGCTTTTAGTGTGGTGTGGTACTATCTTGAACATGTAAATTTTATATTAAGCATTGATGTTCATAACTCTTTTGAATTGCAAAATTATGATGATTCAAGAGAAAATGACAATTGAAAATGACTATGAAGATTGAAAACAATGTTATCAACTTAAAGAGAATTTGGTTGAGTTCTCTTTTTTTTGGAGGTGTTGACGGTGTTGGACTCGCCAACATGTTAGGGGGTCACCTCGATAAGAAGTCCCAACTATACCTCAAACTGTTTGGTGTAGGAGTCTTATTGGCATTATGACACAGGTTTGGCACTATGGCACAGATGTTGTCCTTGATGGCAACTCATTCAAGGGCAGATCACAGTTTAGGCTCCCATAATGAAAGAAAATGAGGTATACGCAGGTTCCTCTTAACAAAGTCGCGTATACATGCGGGATTACCGACCAAAGGGCGCGTATACATATGCACACACTTTCATGCAAAGAAAAGCGCGTGCATGTGGGAAAACTTATGTTTGGTGCATGGTATTTAGTTCGATATATTTGAACCTATGGTTTTGGTCCTTGATATTGCATCCAAAGTGTTGAACCCAGGTATTAGGTCTCTAGTATTGACTTAATTATAAAACTATAAAAAGGGAAGGAGATCATTTGACAAGGGTATTGACTTAAGTATTGAATATCTTATGAAGAGCAAGATCTGGAATACTGGTCATTTGGTCATGGTGCATAACTAGATCTGAATCAAAGAGGAACCTGATCGCAAGGAGAAGGATAGGCTTTATTGATGGGTCAAGATCTTAAGGCTTGAAGAGAAATCTCTTTGTGTAATTTTGCTCTGTTGTATTTGGCGCATGACTTGATCTATAATATGATAATCTGGGTATAACTGATGTCTGAATAAGTGAAAGGGGTAAATTATCTGTTATAGATCTGTACGCAGGTTCGGCACAACAGAGGTGCATATACACATAAGTTAAGCAAGTGAAGACAACGTATACGCTGGTTGACTTTGATATAGCTGCGTATGTACGCAGGTTTCTACATAGTGAAGTAGCGTACGTCTCTTGAATTATGTTTTAGCTGCTTCTGTTTGTTGCTGCAGTGTTTTGGGTTCAGAATTGGTGTCTGGGTACTGGTACTGTTTTCTGGTTAAAGCATTCTGAGAAGTTAATGGTTGATTCAGTATTTGTTTGTACAGAGGAGATTGGTTAATGCAGATATATTTGATGTTTGATTGATATTCATGGATCCAGTTTGAAAATTTATGAAACGTGGTCCCTGGAAGAAAAGAGAAGGTTGTAGCCTTCTGTAGGTCAAAACCTACGTATTAGTTCCTCAGCTAGTACAAGAGCTAAGGGGGTTGTAGCTCCCTTTCAGGAGAAGCTGGAGAACGAGAGAAGGTTGTAGCCTTCTGCAGGTAGCAGTCTGCGTACTGGTATAAGACTGCACCAGTACAAAATCATTGTAAAAATAAGTTTCTAATTGAAAGAAGATAGAGACGAATTGTAGCAGGTGGTTTTCACCCACATTGGGTTTCCACCTTATATCTTGTGTTCTTTTGTGTGACTATCTGCTCTATTTTTCTGTTCCTGGTTACTGCTTATATGGTTCTGACATAGATTAATGATCAACATCTAAAGAATAAATTAAATTATAAGTTTGCAAGTTATACGCGAGTTTCATTAACCAGAGTTGCATATACAGGTTGTTTTCACTAACTGAAGTAGCGTATACAAATCTGTGTATGAAATGAAAAATAATTGACTTAATAATACTGATTCACCCCCCCTCAGTATTATTTCCAACAATTGGTATCAAAGCAGGTCTTTCAGAAGAAGCTTGATCGCTTGAAGGAAGATTTATCATCATGAGCAACTACGAAAAAGAAGCATCAATTAGGGCACTAATTTTTGATGGGAGCAACTTCGCTTATTGGAAGGTAAGAATCACTGCCTATCTTCAATCTCTTGGTACAAAAGTTTGGGATATTGTGGAAATAGGATACACATTTCCATCAGCAACTTCTACAGATACGGCTGGTAAGAAGCAGTATGAAACAAATGCAAAGGCTGCCAATACTCTATTAGGGAGTCTATCTCAATCAGAATTCATCAAGGTTATGCAGCTCAAAACTGCAAAAGAAATATGGAACAAGATCGTTTTGAGCTATGAAGGAGATGATCAGGTAAAACGAGCAAAACTACAAACTCTCAGAATTCAATATGAAAATCTCAGAATGCACAATGATAAAAGCGTGGCTAACTATTTCCTACGTATAGATGAGATTGTTAATTATATGAAAAACTTGGGTGAAGAAATAAAAGAAGTTGTTTTGGTTGAAAAGGTTCTAAGATCTTTGTCTCCTAAGTTTGATTCAAAAGTTTCTGCTATAGAAGAAAAACAAAATCTACAGAGCATTACCATGTCACAGCTACACGAAATCCTAACTGCTTACGAAATGAGAAAAGAGGGACCATCAGACAGGAGAGAAGTTGCATTCAAAGCCTTGAGAAAAGGAGATTACAATGAGTCAGGACATATGTCAGATGAAGAAGAAGAATCAAACTTTGTCAAAAACCTTCAAAGGGGAACTGGAAGATTCAGAGGTAAGCTGTCTTTCAAATGTTTTGATTGTGGAAGAGTCGATCACTATGCTGCCAGGTGTCCTCATAAAGATAAACTTGACAAAGGTAAGTGTTACACAGTAATTTGTCATCGTTTGTCACCATCCCTATTACCCCTCTCCTACACCTTGGAGAGCACATTCCGGGACTTGTGAGAAGTGACAAGACTTGAAACCACTTGCATCATTCTCCTCTGAACATGAGCTTCATATGCCCTGAAGACATCTCCTGCAGCTTGCCCTTAAAAATGGCCCTTTTTACATTAGCGTTGGGCCCCTGTGTTCTTCCCGCGCCAATGGGGAAAATCCTATCAAAGGGGCGCGCCATTAGCGCTCTGTCCCAGAGTCGCAATCGCGCCAACCTTTTTGGGCAAAGTTTTTAACCAATCAACCTCTGAAAGTTCTATCCAACTCATTCACCAACTGAAGCTATGTTAAGTGAGGATGGTTTGGCTTCGAATCTCCTTGAATGGGAGGTAGTTTGCCACCATTCCATAGAGGTTTCCAAGTGATGAAGCCAAATCCATTATTGTTGTGATTGATTTTATCCCTTCCTTTTCATCTATAAAAGCTTGTCTCCATGACTTGAGCAAGCTAGTTCTAGTTCTAGTGGTGGTAATACTTGTGCTGAAAGGAAGATATCAAGAGATTAGAGTTGCAAGAGCCTTCTTTGTGTCCATATGGCTTAACCTAAGTAAGGAGTTATTGTCACCAAAGAGAGAGAGGCTTGTCCCTCATCCCTTCAAGCTTTGCAAGACTTGTAGCTGAGCACCCAGCGAAAGGAGGACTTGACGTCAGGACGCTGGTTGTATTCTCCTTTGTTGATTATTAATAATAGATGACTATCATTATGGTTCCATTCTCATTGTTGTAATGGTTAATGTTGAATTATGTCCTTCCTGACTGATGTATAATTGCATATATTAGATTTCACGCTTGTGTTTGTGTTGTTCTCTTTGTGTGCAGGTGTCCATTCACAGAGATAGTGGAGGAATGTGACCGGCCAAGGCAAAGGAGCGTGGGCGACGTCTCTTCTACAAACAAAAGCGTTGGAATCCAAGTAGGTCTTCATCACCTACCTGTTATTTGCAATTAAGAACTTGCGTGATAACATTGTTTGATTGTTGCTAGACCCGTTTTGGGCTAGTAGGGGTCGCCTCTATCCATAGAGGGGATTTACCTCTCCAACAGTAAGGAACCAATTAGATGGGACAGAAAATAGAATGTAAGTAAGAAGAGCTATTATACACATGAAGACAGTGATGGATATTCAAATAGTGATGAATATGAACAAGGTAATGATTATAGACTTTTGATGGCTTTTGAAGATGCTGATTTCTTGGATGCTATAGATGAAGAAAATCTCTATGAAGAAATTTTTAAACTCAAAATTTGTTTAGAGGAAAAGAATATGATTATAGATACTCTAACATTCCAACTTGCTGAAAGAGAAAAACACAATGAAAAGTTAGAATGTGAAATTGTGGGACTTAAAAAAGATATTGAGAAATCAAAAACTCTTAATCTTAGATTTGCTAAAGGATCTGAAACTTTAGATAAGATTATCAAAGTGCAGCGTTCTCCTCTAATCAAGACGGGTCTTGGATATACTGATGAAGCGTCTCAAGCACAAAAGCCATCCACCTCCAAAAGTTATCTTGATGCAGCAAGGAGAAGTGAACAGGTTGACAATCGACAACAAAAGAATAATGCAGATCACCAGGTAAATCAGGGACAATTTGCATCAAGAATGAACAAAGATTACCACAGAAATCGGGGGCAATCTACTTCAAGGATGAACAGAAGCTACAACAAACCATAGGTAATTCTCAATTTGCCTCAAGAATGGATGTCAATGGAAACTACAATCATTTGGGTGGTAGGTTTGATAATCGCAGGAATTTCTTCAATGGCCAATGTTTCTCTTGTCATAACTTTGGTCACAAAACTGCTCAATGTGTTGCCTACAAGACCATCATAACTAGAGAAGCTCCAAAACAAAGGAGTATGACTGGGGTCATGAAAATGACCTACAATAACTTTTCTGCTCTTGAGAATGAAATAGAATGTTCTATTTGCAACAACTTTGGTCATGAAGATTCTGGATACAAGAGTAGGTTTCGGCAAACAACTTAGAAGGAGCAAGTTTCATTGAGTCCTAAAACATGGAAAAAGAAAGAATCACAACCAAAAAGATGTGGGATAGCCTTATATGCGGAAGGACAAGAAAATTAGTGGTACATCGACAGTGGATGCTCAAAACATGACATGTGATAAAGAAAAACTTCAGTCATATAGTGCCTTAGAAAATGAAAGGAAGGTCTCATTTGGAAATGACACCCCTACTCTCATAAAAGGTAAAGGTTCTATTTTTTTGAAAGAAAAGGTCAAAGCTGGAAATGTTATGTATGTTGATGGCTTAAAGCACAATCTATTAAGTGTCAGTCAAATGTGTGATCAAGGAAATGAAGTAATATTTCGATCAAATGGATGCATTGTTCATGAGCTTGATACAGGAGAAACAATAATCAAAGGCATAAGAACTCCAAATAATTTATACATACTCAAGGGAGGACAACAACAATGCTATCTAAACAAGAATGATGAACGTTGGCTATGGCGCAGAAGATTGGGGCATCTAAGCTTCTCGCAGATAAGGAAAGCATGCAAATATCAGGCGATTCATGGTCTTCTTGACATCAAAATTCCTTTCAATACAACATGCAAATCATGTCAGTTTGGTAAGCAAACCAGAACTAATTTCCCTGAGAATGAAGGATTAGCCAGTAGGCCACCTGAACTTGTCCATACTGATGTACGTGGTCCATCTAGGAAAAGGTCACCTCGAGGAGAAGAATATTTTATATTGTTCATTGACGACTTTTCTAGGATGTGTTGGATAGGACTTATCAAGCATAAAGATGAAGCTTTCGATAAGTTCAAAGCATTCAAAGCCTTGGTAGAAAACAAATCAGATTGCAGAATCAAATGCCTCAGGTCTGATTGAGGAGGGGAATTTACCTTGGATGAATTTTTTGATTTTTGTGAAGAACATGGAATAAGAAGGTAATTCTCCACTGCAAGGACCCCTCAGCAAAATGGAGTAGTGGAAAGGATGAACAAAACGGTTCAACAAATGGCTCGTGCTATGCTTGATGAATCTGGAACTCCCACAACCTTCTGGGTGAAGCCGCATTTGCTGCAGTTACTATTCTCAACAAGACAAGTGTTCGAGTAAACAACACTCGGACTCCTCATGAACTTTGGTATGGTAAGACTCCCACAGTAAAATACTTCAAAATTTTTGGAAGCAAATGCTACATCAAAAAGATTGATGAAAACCTTGGCAACTTTGAACCTAGAGCAAATGAAGGCATTCTCCTTGGTTACTTTCCCCACAACAAAGCACTTTAGTGTTACAATAAAATACTTGGAAAAATTGTTGAAAGTATTGATGTAGTGGTTGATGAAGAAGGAAACACTCCTAGGCAAGTAAAATCTAAAGTTTTTGAAGATGATGAAGACTATCCTACAACATCAAATCAGTTTCATGATGAAGAAGAAACCCATGAGGCACCAGAAGCACAGATAAAAATAGAAGAAAAGACTCCATCCAGGTACGTTCAGAAGAATCATCCAGAAACCCAAATTTTGACGCAGAAAGAGGCAAGTGTACAAACAAGAAGAACCATTTCAGAAGCTTCAAGTTATCTAGCATTACTCTCCTCCACTGAGCCACAAAATGTAAGAGAGGCATGTAAAGATGAATGTTGGGTCAAGGCCATGGAGGAATAACTTGAGCAGATTGAAAAGAATAACACTTGGGAGTTGGTTCCTAGACCAAAAGATAAGAATGTCATAGGAACAAAATGGATATTCAAAAATAAGCTAAATGAAAATGGAGATGTGATTAGAAAGAAGGCCAGACTTGTTTGTAAAGGGTATGCTCAACAAGAAGATATAGACTTTGAAGAAACATTTTCTCCAGTTGCTAGACTTGAGGCCATAAGAATGTTTCTTACTCTTTCTAGCTTTCAGAAGTTCAAAGTATTTCAAATGGACATGAAGTCTGCCTTCCTGAACAGAGACTTGGAAGAAGAAGTATATATTGAGCAACCAGATGGGTTTATTCTTGGAAATGATCCAAAACTGGTATGCAGACTCAAAAAGGCTCTCTATCGCCTTAAGCAGGCTCCAAGGGCTTGGTATTATCAGTTGGATGAGTACCTCCATCAATAAGGTTTTACAAAAGGATCCATAGATAGCAATCTATATATAAAAATTGACCATGATAAGTTGCTAATACTTGTTGTGTTTGTTGATGATATCATTTTTGGTAGTAATGAAGAAGACATGAGTCAAAACTTTGCCTTGGTAATGCAAAAAGAATTTGAAATGTCCCTGCTTGGTGAGCTCACATATTTTCTTGGTTTACAAGTCCAACAAAACATAGACGACATTTTTCTATCACAAACCAAGTATCTCAAGCAGATCTTGAAGAAATATGGGATGGAGGATTTGAAACCAGTGTGTACCCCTATGGTAACTGGATGTAGCCTCAGCGCAAATGATGAATCAGCAGCAGTACATCAACCAACCTATAGATCCATGATTGGTAGTCTGCTCTATCTAACAGGTACCCGACCAGACATTATGCATCCAGTGGGAATAGTTGGAAGGTTTCAAGCAAATCCAAAGGAAACTCATCTTCAGGCAGTTAAGAGAATTTTCAAGTATCTACAAGGAACTCAAAACTATGGCTTATGGTATCCTAGAGATACATATCTCACACTTCATGCATATACAGATGCAGATTGGGCAGGAGCGTGGATGATAGAAAAAGCACTAGTGGTGGTGCATTCTTTATGGGTTTCAGATTAGTATCTTGGTTCAGTAAGAAACAAAGTTCAATTGCATTATCAACAGCTAAAGCAGAATATGTGGATGCCGCATCTTACTGCACAAAACTCCTTTGGATGATACAAACATTGCAAGACCTTCAAATCATTTGTACTCCACCTATCTCCATTTTTGTGATAATACAAGTGCAATTAGTATTTCAAAGAATCATATCATGCATTCAAAGACTAAGCATATACTTATCAAGTATCATTTTCTCCGAGAACAAGTACTTGAACATAAGGTCAAATTAGAGTATGTTCCCTCTAAGGAACAAGTTGCTGATATACTCACCAAACCACTACCTAGGGAGACATTTGAATACCTCAGACAGAAGCTGGGGGTAGTTGATGCATCATCTTGCTGTTGAATCTTGTCTGTTTAAGAGAAAAGTGGTTGTATGCGAGTTTCATGAGGAGGATCCGCGTACATACGTCGGTTTATGAAGATACAGTCGCGTATATGTTGGTTTAAAGACAATCAGTGGGACAGGCTCTGGATGAAAAGAGTCTGATATGGGTCTGACAAAGACCATCTAGCACAGGTTAAGGGAGAGCATATATTCTAATAATGCATTGTTGGCATTATCTTAGAAGATCTTGGTTCAATTTCATAGTTGTTTTGGTTCCAGGTGGAACAGGTGCAAAGGGAGAACATGGTTGTTGGTCTGAATAATGATTGACAAATGTTGCTTATTGACAACTATCATAGTCTTGTTGTAGATATTTTGTCTCTATGTCATGTATTTCTTTTCATATCAAGGTCATGAAACGGCCTATCTTGGTTTCCCCACTATGCCTGGGATGGATGAAGCAATGTTCTTGTTTTATTATGCGTAAATTATTGGTGTATCCCCACTTGGTTGGGTAAATGAGTCAATCCCCACTTGGTTGGAAGATGGATGTATGTATGAGTCTTTGGTGGTAGGAAGGTCATTTATAATGTATAAAGTTATGTATCTTCTTGTAGAACATCTTCTTACAGACCTTGCCTACAGTCAGGGGGAGCTTGGACAACACAGCAGAGCAGAGAATTCAACATGTACTCAGGGGGAGCATAACCCTTTGCCCTTAATGTCAAAGGGGGAGATTTTTGGCATTATGACACAGGTTTGGCACTATGGCACAGGTGTTGTCCTTGATGGCAACTCACTCAAGGGCAGATCACAGTTCAGGCACTCAGAATGAAAGAAAATGAGGTATACGTAGGTTCCTCTTAACAAAGTCGCGTATACACGCGAGATTACCGACCAAAGCGCGCGTATACGTATGCACGCACTTTCATGCAAAGAAAAGCGCATACATGTGGGAAAACTTATGTTTGGTGCATGGTATTTAGTTCGATATATTTGAGCC
This sequence comes from Pinus taeda, assembly GCA_000404065.3. Taxonomy (NCBI): domain Eukaryota; kingdom Viridiplantae; phylum Streptophyta; class Pinopsida; order Pinales; family Pinaceae; genus Pinus; species Pinus taeda. Next base: position 16,734 of record APFE031464571.1, on the reverse strand, counting down.
TATGGTTTTGGTCCTTGAAATTGCATCCAAATTGTTGAACCTAGGTATTAGGTCCCTAGTATTGGTTCTCAATGGTTTTGGACCATGGTTTGTGTAAGGCCTAAGACTATAAATGGAAGGATATCATTTGGCAAGGGTATTGACTTAAGTATTGAGTATCTTATGAAGAGCAAGATCTAGAATACTGGTCATTGGGTCATGGTGCATAACTAGATCTAAATCAAGGAGGAATCTGAGCGCAAGGAGAAGGATAAGTTCTATTGATGGATCAAGATCTTAAGGCTTGAAGAGAAGTATCTTTGTGTAATATCTGTTGTATTTGGCATATGACTTGATCTATAAATATGATAATCTAGGTATAACTGATGTCTGAATAAGTGAAAAGGGTAAATTATCTTTTATAGATATGTACGCAGGTTCGGCACAGCAGAGGCGTGTATACACGCAGGTTAAGCAAGTGAAGACAACGTATGTGTTGGTTGGCTTTGATACAGCTGCGTATGTACGTAGGTTTCTACATAGTGAAGTAGTGTACGTCTCTTGAATTATGTTTTAGCTGCTTTTGTTTGTTGCTGCAATGTTCTGGGTTCAGAATTGGTGTCTGGTTACTGGTACTGTTTTCTGGTTAAAGCATTTTGAGAAGTTAATGGTTGATTCAGGATTTGTTTGTACAAAGGAGATTGGTTAATGCATATATTCTTGATGTTTGATTGATATTCATGGATCCAGTCTGAAAATTTATGAAACATGGTCCTTGGAAGAAAAGAGAAGGTTGTAGCCTTCTGTAGGTCAACACCTATGTACTAGTACCTCAGCTAGTACAAGAGCTAAGGGAGTTGTAGCTCCCGTCCAGGAAAAGATGGAGAATGAGAGAAGGTTGTAGCCTTCTGCAGGTAGCAGTCTGGGTAATGGTATAAGACTGCACCAATACAGAATCATTGTAAAAAGAAGTTTCTAATTGAAAGAAGATAGAGACGAATTGCAGCAGGTGGTTTTCGCCCACATTGGGTTTCCACCTTATATCTTGTGTTCTTTTGTGTGACTATCTGCTCTATTTTTCTGTTCCTGGTTACTGTTTATATGGTTCTGACACACAGATTAATGATCAACATCTGAAGAATAAATTAAATTATAAGTCTGCAAGTTATACGCGAGTTTCATTAACCAGAGTTGCGTATACAGGTTGTTTTCACTAACTGAAGTAGCGTATAAAAATCTGTGTATGAAATGAAAAATAATTGACTTAATAATACTGATTCACCCCCCCCTCAGTATTATTTACAACAAGTCCCAGTAGTGGGTCGTAGGGCATTGCTTTGACAGTGGTTGCTTGTTGGTAGCAAGGGTGTGACATGCGCAACATGCCAAGGAAGGTGTGTGAATGGTTCTAACACACGGAAAGTGAGGTGAGTGCACCCCTTGGAAACCTGTGGAAGCACGCGGCTTGGAAGGGAACACACGAGTGAAGATGCATCAAAAACTAAGAAGCAAGTAAGCTAACAATCCAAAGTGATGGTTAAACCAACAACACATCTTAGTAAGATTCATACATACTTATACCGAAAGAGTCCATACGTGCATGCATAAGCAAACATATACATATATCAGTAGAGTAACCAAGATAACTGAAATATAATAACAACATATGTGTGAATGTGATGGCTCTGTTATATTAAGAAGTGAAAGCTCCAATCATAGAGTACAACCATGACCGACCACTAGTCCTGATAGCGGAACGTTATAGTCACTATTGCCTGCTCTTCCAAAGAGATATACTAGCTCTACACTGTGGAGAAACCAATGCTCATTACAATACTCTCCAAGCTTTCTCTAAGATACTCCTATTGAAAGCTTGGCTGCCCAAAAGCCTCTACAATGAGTTATAGGTACTATATATAACAAAGGGTAGGCTGACTCTTGACATTCCCCTTTGTGACTGTTCATCTACTCTCTGACTGTTCAACTACTCTATCACTGTTACATTCAACTATCGACATTTGGACTTCTACTTTACAAGATGTTACATATAATCTACACATGTACCCATGTGAGACAAAATGGCTTGTGAAAGCCATGCAAGACCATCATTAACACTCAGACTGTTGTGGTAAGACTAACTCTTTGACATCCTTGCGATGGTCAACGGTGGATAACTGATGCCAAGCTTGGTCTTCCGTGCGCTCAATGGTGACATCTTGCTGAAAGAACACTCTTCCCTCTATTGCATCCGTGTACACTAATATGGCTCCTCTGCCCAACTCGCCTGATAACATGCGCATCATCGTCTTATGTGCAGTTGGACCAACAACATACTGATGCATAATGTCTATGTTGATCTCCAAGTGTGTGCTCCTGACCATGTCCATGAACTTGTCAAAATACATGTTCAGTTCTAGTTGGACTTGCTTCTTGTCTTCACCTTGATAAGTGTGCCAAATGGGTGGGATCGCATGTGTGTGCACAATGACATACATGCTCCTAAATACCCTTGCATGCGATCGACAACACTGCTTGCCCTGTATGATCCATGCTCGCTACTAGATGGGTCCATAACCTGTATGGGCGCAATTTCATTACTCTGTGCATGTTGCACCTTCTGCTGTACTTGTTCCCACTGCAACTCCTTCTCTTGTCTATGCAGCTCCTGCTCTTCCTTGAGTTGCCGCTTCAGCACTTGCAACCCCTTCTCCGTTTCTCTCTCTGCATTCGTGTGACTCCCTTGTCCCACCGTCACCTCATACCCTTAGTCTTCAAATTTGCTTTCATCACAAGTGAATCTGCTTGAGCTTGCAAATTTGCTCCGCTTCTGCACTGTCAACAATATCCCTCCTGCAATTGTCGCATGAGGTGTGCTCCCTTTTGTTGCTGTTGATGGTGCTGCTTGTTGTGATGTCGCTGCCATTTCATCTTGATAACCTTGTCCATGAACAACTTGATGTCTTCATAGATAAGTAAGTTCATAGACACTTGATCGACTGCATCCCCAATTGTGCTCTGAACGGTGTCTTTGACTTTGCACTCTTGAAAGCCAATGTACCTGTGTTGCTGAGAGGCAGACAGACACTTGTGATACCGGGAGACATAACAACACTTATGGTAAACGATCTGTCAGTTGAAAATCAAAACAAACTGAAGGACTGACATGCAACATACCTGTGTGACTATCCGTGAAGATTACGCAATTTTCACTGGGAGGTTGGGACATTGATTGCCAAAACTACGCTAGGCATAGTCTGGGTTGTCGGGAGGCTCACTGACTGCTGGAACTGCGCAATCCATAGTCTAGCCTGGCTTGCTGAGGACTAAAACTACACAATGCACAATTTCAGTTAGCAATGACATGCAAACCAGGAAATTGCATTGCGCAGTTTCTGGGGCCAACAAGGCAATGCTTCCCAGAATTGCGCAATGCAAGCCTGGAGGTTAGTGTTGGGCCAGACTTGTGCAATTTCTGGAGGGAAGGAAGAGCCTTCACTTCCAAAAATGCGCAATGCTAGCCAAGCAAGGCAAGGTTCAAGCTAAGGCAATCGAGACCCACTGACGGGCAACTGAAAACATGAAAAGTCTGAGTGCATGGTGATATTGAGTGTAAACAAGAGTGAATGATCATGCATGCAAATAGTAAGTGCAGGGTTCAGCAAACGAGAAAGCATGCATGTGTGTGAAGTGAGTCGCCGCAACGGCGACCGTTGGTGCAAAAATAGTGTCATGCATGCGACAACAGTGAAATGCAAGTGAAAACTGAAATGGTTATTCTACAAGCTAACATACATCAAAACGACAACAAGTGCTCATTGAAATCAAGCAGACAACACTCACACAAAGCAAAATACAAAAAGCGACAGAAACACAACGCGATACATGGAAAGCAGACTTACCCTGAAACAACTAAGTTGAAAGTGCTAAAGACTATTAGATGTAGTGTGGGATGTCAGAGCTGTAAGGTCAATGTGAGGAATAAGCTCTGCAACATTCGGTTGATGAGTTTTGATAAGATCGAGGTTATGAAGCACATGCCACAAATCTAGGAAAAAGCGACACTTGGCGAGAGGTTTCTAAAATGAGATTTGCATGTAACCTCCAACTACTAAAAATAGATCCCTAGATATAGGGATGCCTTTTGCATACTGCCTTTTGCTATTTTGGGAAGAGAAACCCATGCATGCAAATCAGTTTCACTCGGTCCCGGAGGGAACCAATCAACTTGAAGGCACATGGAACTGCCTGCTTGATTGAGAGAGTGAATTTGGCTTAACTGTGAGAGTGACTTGAGCAATTTCTGAGAGGATCTGGGCAAGCTGTCCCAGAGGGATTGCACAATTTTTGGGAGGAGGAGGTGACTGCTGCTCATAATTGGCAATTTCTAGTAGTTGGATTGGTTTTCCCAAAGGGATTCCACAATTGCTGGGAGGAGTAGGAGACTGTTGTCCAGAATTGCACAATTTATGGGCTGAGCTGCAGCGGTAGCCAAATTGCGCAGTTTTTCCAAGGAAGCCTGTCTAACTTCTCTATGCAATTTTGGAGCTCAGTAGTCTGCCCAACTAATTTTCGCAATTTCTGGGCTGAGCTGTAGTGCTGGGCCAAATTGCGCAATTTTCCCAAGGAAGATTGTCTGACTGCATTGCGCAATTTCTGAGCCCAGTAGGTTGCCCAACAAATTTGTGCAATTTCTGGAGGGAAGGCTGGTTCCCCTCCAGAATTGTGTAATTTTCTGAGGGAGCTGCTCAATCAACAACTAGCCCAAGTCTGGAGTGACAGACTGTGAGGGGAGTGAAGCAAACTAACATGCATAAGCTGGCAAGTTGCTGAAAAACCAATGAAGCTTATGTACTTGACATTGCAAGGCATGCTACTAGGATGGTTGGTAGGGAGGCTCCAAAACGAAGCTAAGGCAACATTTTGGACGGTGGTTATAGCCGCTACAACAGGAGGTCACATGAAACCATGATCTTTATGTCAATTTTGAAAAGTGGTGGAGATTGAAAACAATGTTACCAACTTAAAGAGAACTTCTTTGAGTTCTTGTTTTTTGGAAATCACATCAAATTTGAAAAGTGGTGAAGCAACATCAACCCTTTTCTTTTCAGGGTTAAAATTCCCACAATTTTTAAGCCATGGCATTAAAAACCAAATATCATGATTACGAAAGTCATGAAAAGCTATGCTGAAATGCATAAGCAATGATGCAACATCTTTTTCTTCTCTTTTTCTTTTTTCTTTTTAAACAATTTTATTTTATTTTACTTTACTTTAATTTAATGTGGGTTAAAATCTAAATATTTTTCAATCATGGCATTAACAACCGAATATCATCACTATGAAATACATAGAAATACATGTCGAAATGCAAAAGTGGTAATGCAACATCACCTTTTTAATATTTTAGGGTTAAAATTCGAACATTTTTCAACCATGACACTAAAAACTAAATAGTATGACTATAGAAAACTCTAAAACTTAACATGTTAAATTTGTCTACCATTTTATTGTTTTAGTGTTTTTCAAAGTTGTCTAAATTTTATTTTTAATTTATGGGGTTAAAATTGCCAACTAATTGACTTAACCATTAATACCAAAAAAAATCTTATTGTGAATCTAAAAATGACATTACATTTTTTTGTAATTATTAATTATTTACATAAAAGAAATTTGTTGTAAAATTTGTAGATATTGTTTTATTTAAGGATGAAAAATTAAATTAGAGTAAGAAATAAATTAAAAAATGCATGTAAAATGAATTACATATATATATTTTTAATTATTATTTTTTTACATAGCTAAATTTGTGGAAAATTTAAATATCTTTTACATTTAAGGATGGAAAATCAATATTAAAGAAAATAAATAAAATTGCAATTTATTTTTAAAAAATATTGAAAATGCTATTTTTTTTAATAAAAGAAAAAACATTAAAAAAAAAAAAAAATAGTAAAACAAAGGAAGAAGAAGGTGATTTGTCTCTATAAATTCAAATATACAAAAACAGTTTCAAAATAAAATGAAATAAATAAAACAAACACAATGGAAAATATTTTAAAAAAGTAAAATTGAAACAAAAATTAAACAATTTTTTAAAGAACCACTAATATATTTGAAAAATTGCTATATAATAAATTTTTTTTTATATACTGATATAATTATATATATATATATATAAATATAAACAAAACTAAATTTTTTTTAAATATTTTGTTTTTTAAATATAATACAATTCAAAGAATTTAAATATTTTTTTTGTATGTTTAAGAGCTTGTATTAATTCAAAAGAAATTTACATTACTAAAAATTGTTCCTCCCAATTCTTTCAGCCGCACTCTTATCGAATTTTTTGGCCATAAGAAAAACACCAAGACACATGACGAGATTCCCACACAACTATAGAAACCAAAAATAGTATGGCCAATGAAATGAGAAGACATATAAAACCAACAAACAACCAACAACCAACAACCATAAGGGTTTAGGAAAGTTGGTAGGAGCAGGGTTGTCCGGTATAGTACTAGGAGAGGAAGGAGGTTGAAAATTGCAATGAACATGCTTTTCTATGTGTAAGCCTCCCTTCCAAGTGTTTAGCTTCTCTAGAATTATTCTTTGACCCCTTACCAAGGTGGCCAACCAATCTTGCATTCTCCACTGATTGCTTTGTACATCATTGATGAATTTTTTAACCACATTTCAGTGCTCGTGGTTCTCATGACTAAGCTGCTTTAGAAGAAGGGTGACTCGGGTAAGTTGATTGTCAAGGACATCCAAAGGAGGTGGTAGTACAACAAAACAGAGGGATCGTGTGGGGTGAGGGTCAATAACATTCCCCAACCCATAGTCACCCAAATCATGAAAATCCCAATGGCCCCTCAGGCCCATACCTGTCTTCCCCCACCATGAAGACGTTGCATGGCCCATCCAACAAGGCTCCACCGATGTCAGAATACCAGAACCTCGCCCTTAGATAAATCGCACCACCCTATCAAGGAGTCACACCAAACTCAAATTTCTGAAATAATCACTACTTCAAAACAATCCTACGACATCACTTCTCCCTAGGTCGCCAGGGTATTGCCACAACAAACCCTAATAGAAGACTACATCTCGAAAGACAAAATTCGATCGCCCCAAATATCAACACCCTATACTCAGAGGTAGGTGAGAGGAAAACCAGAACCCCTTTTCCCAAAACCAAACCCCAAGGGCAGTCAAGCAATAGAACCCAACCCAATGTGTAACTGACCAAGGTGATGACATGTCTCTGTTTCTTTTGGCCATGACCTTCCAAATGGATCCAGAAACTTATAATGTTGACCAGATTTCCACTTAAACCCCTATGGCACCAATTCTCCACCTAGAACACAGAAGAAAACACAAAAGTACCAATAGGGAAGAACCTTGAAACACAGACATATAAAGACTAATCAACAAACCATCAAGGCCTTACTGGCGTCCAGAGAAGAAGTCTATCTTTCAATTTTAGCCAAACTCCCACCAAGTAAAGTATCCTTAGCTCTAATGTCTCCTCTTGACAACTAGACGAGCTCCTATGGCAACTTGTAATACCCAGATCCCAAACTTGCTTCTTTGTCAAATTTGAAGCTCATCCACCACCCTTATAGAGTCTCTAGACTTCCACTGGAAAAATCCAAGGACATTTTAGCTCATGTAGATGGAAAACCTACATGAGCTTATATGAATTTCCCTCCACCCCTATATCTCACATGCAAAAACATGAATGGACATCAATCCAACCAAAACCAAGGTTTAAATGCCCCCATCACCTCCCCTCTAGATCCATCTACTCCACACGGGCATGCATGGTAGCATAGTACCACACCACTAATATAAATTCCCCCCTACACCATTGAGGTGAGCTACCCGTCATAGTTGCCAAAGTGTATGCTCTCCTCCACCCTCACTGAGGATAAATATAATAAAAAAATAAAAATTAAT
>APFE031464567.1:0-13289 GCA_000404065.3 Pinus taeda | reverse complement strand
ATTAGAAATAAGATACCAACTACAAGAGTTGGGAGAAATAATGTTTGATAAAGAAATGACCACCATAGTGCTCAATGCACTACCAAATGAATGGCGAAACTTTACATCAAGCATCTATGGAAAGAAGGAAGCTACCCCATTCAATGAAATTTGGTCATTGTGTAATATTGAAGAAACCAGGTTTAAGGTAAAAAGTGATGTAGGATCAAATGAGAAAGTTCAAGCATTTGCTGCCATGCGTAGGAGGAAAGGAAAGTTTGGAAGGTTTGGTCCTTAGAAAAAGAACAAGAAGGATATGTTGAAGATCCAATACTATGGTTGTCATGAATATGGGCACTACAAGAGAAATTGTCCTAAACTCAAGAAGGACAACAACTAAAGAGGAAGGTAAGGAGCCCATATCAGCAAGGAAGTAGAAGAACTTGAAAATAAGAAATCAAAGAAGGAGGAAGTAAGAGATCTCTACTATGGCTGAGATAATCTCCTTCACTAATCTTTTTTCAGTTTTTAATAGCTATCATGGAAATAAGCATTGCATGTATGATGGGATGCATCATAGTAGAATATGGCATCATATTAAAAGCATACCATGGAATAAAGAGCTCATGACATCAATAAATAAGATTGAAAGAATAATTGAAGGAAAAGTCTACATGGATATGGCAATCATCATATAAAGGAATTAGCTCTTGGTAACCTCGTTGAAAGCATATATAGTACACATAGTTGAAAGAAAGTCATATGGAATGAAGAAATTCGTCATACATCATCATTATAAGAAAAGAGATTATGCTGGATGGGGAAAACCTAGATCCTCCATTGGAATCTTCATTAGAAGGATCATCTCTACTTGGAAGAAGCAAGTATCTCACTAATCATTCCACCTTGTTTGGGATCCATTGTTTAAAAGAATGATGTTATGGTGACAGACAAGTACAACAGGTCAAGATGATTGAATTACTGTCAATCAAGGAAAGGAAACTTCTAAAGGAAGTCTAGATGACCAAAAGGAGAAAGAGATATGTATATATTTGATAAATTAAGTCATGTCATCATATAGTTTGACAACATGGGTAAATGCTCGACCTTGTAAGCATGATCAAGGATCTCTTCCTTTGAAAAATGCATGAAGGCATGGTTCACATATTGACAAGATAAATTCAACACAATATGTCCTCATATGGAATATGAGGTTATTAACAAATCTAAATGAACTATGAACGAAAGTTCCTAGGAGAAAAATGTGAAGAAAGAAAGAAGAGATAGTGGAAGACGCAACTATGGTCGCGTAAGAAAAGGGAAGTCAACATCCAATGACTAGAAGAATTGATCATGACATCTCCATAGAGAAGAATACCATGATGTCTGTAAAGAAATGAGACCCTTGACATGTGAAGTATTGGAGATGTACTTATGAATGTGCAAGATGTTGATGTTGCAAGCAAGCAAGATGTCATGATGAAAATCCATCACAAAAGGTAATTCTGATTTGATGTTAATTTTTTTTTCAACAACATCAAGATGGGTTGATACAGGGCTACTTAAAAGAGGGTTGTAGATGTCACCTAATACTAGCACTCATGTGGTTGGATGGAAGATACTAAAGTAAACATGACTTGGAGGAGTTAGTTGTATAAAGAATAACCAGATGTGGACTAGAATATCACTTTCCAATGAAGAGAAGGATGACATGATAGATGTAGCTCGTAAAGGAAAGTGTTGGATGACCTATTACATAAAGGCTCCATTATGAAAAAGGATGAACTTTATGACATCAAAAGAAGGAGCCCCACAAGCATCTGATTATCCCATGATCTCCACCAAAAGAAAAAATATCATGGAAATAATTCCCTAGTTAATAAGATGCTTGGACAAGTCCTTAGATAAGAGGGAGTTTGGGTACATTCCTTTTCTAGGAATGGGTATATCCTCCCTGGTTGAGAGGGAGAGAGAGACACATCATTCTTGTCTTCATATTTTGAAGAAATAATGGAGGATTGGGTAGGCATTTGGTAGCCGATACTCTTTGAGGATGTGGTAGGGAATCCAAGATAAGAATAGACGAAGAGGACTGATATTTTTTAAGGACTGGCAATCCAAGATAAGAATAGTCCTGGAAGGACATACTCTGTGAACACCAGGGTGGGGTATGTGCCTTGAGAGACAATGATGATGGTTCCTGTCAGTCATTGGTCTCGCCAACATTGTGCTCTGATCTTGTGGAGAGATAGAGTTGTTAGTCATGGAATTTCTATGTGATAATGTTGGTTGATATAATGCAAATAGATGGCTTACCAATCTGGCTCCTCTTAAGAGAATTCTTCACATTGAGAATGTCCAAGTGCATTGTATGGATTATGAATACCTCCCTAATTAAGAGGGAGTGTTGAAATATGTAACTAGGTTCGATCTTCATAATGACATATGCAATCATGATTTTATGTATTTAATGGAAAGAGAAAAATAAATTTATTATTTTTATTCTCAAGGCATTAATTTCATGCTTAAGGGAAATTTATTTTTAGCTCAAGCACCCATAGAATGCTTCTAAGGATTGTCATTGAGTCAACGAGTCAATAGAGTCATTGTCATGTATGAAAGACCATTTTGGGCATGTTACATATTGTAAAGAAAAATTATTTGAGTCAAAAGATCCTCTAAGACCTCGTCATGGTGCAAAGATCAAGTAAAACTACATGAAAGGAAAAAATCGGCCTAAAGATAGTAATTCATACCCCTCAAAATCCTATAAATAGGAAGGAACTCGATCTCATTTGGACACACTCTCAAGTAAGTGATATCCTCAAGAAAGTAGCTGGAAAAGGAAGAAAAATAAGAAGAAGAGCAAGATCAAAGTTTTGGGCCTCTCTCTCTCTCTCTCTCTTGCTAGGGTTTCTATAGTTGATGGGAAAATCGAAGTGCTGGAAAGTGTTGGGAAGTTTTTGGGAAAGTTGAAGTGCTTTTGGGCAACTCAAAGTTTTGCTGGAAAAGTTGGAGTGCTATGAAGAAACTACTAGGTAGAAGTTATAGAAGAAATTGTCGGGAAGGTCAAGTTGCAGAATAATTTGCTAGATAGGTCGAAGTTGTAGAAGAATCTGTTGGGAGGTTGAAATTGTAGAAGTTGTTGGAAGGAATTATCTTCAAGGAAGAAAGGTTTAAATTGGTCCTGGAGGGTCTTGGTCAAGGGTAATATGTCTTAGAATTCGTCAATTGAGGACTCTATAAGAAGAGAAGAATTCTTGCGGGGTTTCCTCTTAGTTGGAGAGGTTTTGGCCCGAGTTGATCGCCTATATCTTGTGTCCTTTGTCTTTACGTTCTTTATGGTTTGGTATCTATTTGATGAAGAGAATAATAAAAATAATCAAGTGAAAGAAGAAGCTAATCAAGTTAAGTAAAAATACATCACAAGCAGTTATCAAAGAAGATAAATCAGCTAATCTAGTTTCCCCTATATTTCTCAATAGCTCCAAGGTACTATTGCTTCCTAGATCAACCTCTTGGATAATGAGCTAAATTCAGTAGGAGAATATCTATCGAAGGATGGCATTGATGTATCCCCCATTAATTGAAATAGAACAATTTGAGAGATGATGTGAATGGATGAAGCCATGAAGTGATGAAGTACAACTGATGCAAGGGTGGCTTACACAAAAAGGTCAACAAGAACTACAGATGTCTAACTCAAGTTGAGACTTCCCTTGAACACATAACGACATGACACAAAAATGACTTGGAAGCAGGACTAATGATCACCACGTGATACCATGCAACAACACAGGGGGCATTGAAGCACGCTTAATAGTGATTAGAAGAGTAACCAATTGGAGGCATAAACATAATCATATGTATGGGACGACTCATAGGCAAGCTAAAACCTAGCTGTGAGAAAATGACTCAAAAAAGTGCCATGTTCAAGGGCAACACGAATGGCACTGCCATTTTGACTAATAAGATAACTAAATGATTCCCCTTCCCTTTTCTCCTTTTAGCCTTTTTCATGGTTTAATGATCATGAAAGAGAAGGAAACCTTGCTCAATAGGTTCCTTTTTCATTCATTTTTAACAAGCTCAAAAAAGAGATAAAATGATACTCGGTGCATTTTGATTTTTAACGAGTACAAGAGGGACACAAAGGAAGCTCGTCCTAGAGGAACGAGTCGTATAAATTGTAGCATCTAGTTTAAAGGTGACAAAACTTCCCTAAGCATAAGGAGGAAAAGAGGATAACAAATAAGACCACTCATCGCAGTGGCCCCATCGGGAAGGAGTAAGAACACCAAGTGAAAGCAAGTAATAAGCCAAGTAGAGAATGGCAACGACGGTGAAATGAAAACAAGGCTTATCAACGTACATAAAATAGGATAAAGAGATGAAAAAATCACAAGCTATATAAAGTTTGGAATCCTCTCGATGTAAGGCCAGAAGATGACGAAGAAGAGAAAAATAAGGCTAAGATTCTAAGTCATGCCAGGTCAGAAGGAGGGATTCTGAAAAGAAAGTAAATAAACATTGCATGGACACTAACATGGAAAAGAGGTGCTAAACTATAAATTAGAGAATCTATGCATAGGTAATATCTACTGCCAAGTTATGACATGCATAAGAGAGAGGGTCTAATATAACAACTTGAGGAGGTAAAATCCAAGGCACAATGAAACTGACAATGATGGTCAATAATGCAACAAGAATGGAAATATGAGACCTACCCCTGTATGCCAGGTTCAAGAGAAAAGCACCTAAGTTTTAGTTAATGTCATAAGAAAACACCACCCTATCCTGTAAAAACCATCCATAAATACTAAACCCATGGTTAAATCACATAATGAAAGAAACAAAACATCGATTAGGAAAAAACAAGACAATATATTTTTTTATTTTTTGGGTTATTATTATTATTATTATTATTTAGGTTTTTGGCATATATGATATACTAGAAAAGAGCTACATCACAAACCAAACCAAAAGAAGAAAAAGACATCACACACACTCTTATGTACAATATGTAGAAGCATAATTGAGTCTAATAGATCATGGAAGGTGTGCCCATTGTTGGGCACATGCCAAGGATTCCCATACATGAACTCATGGAGGAGTAGAGATACCATATGGCACACCATGAAGGGGCCATGCCATAAAAAGTTGAATTTCTCGATTCCTAAAGGTTGATGATGCCAGGGAAAGATTAGAACCACAATGTTATTAGGTTTGACTTGAGTACACACAAGGTCAGTGGTCTTGTGAGCTAGTGAGCTCCTTGAGAATGACTATCAAGACATAAAGGGGGTACAAGGCACTCGTTTATAGGTAGAGAGGAGTTGGAAAATTCACTGGAAAGTTCAATACTAGAAACCCAAGACTTGACTTGGTCCAAGGGTGACAATTTTAGGGATGGCCAAGAAAATTCCGCCTGGGTTGATTCAAGATTTTGTTTGCCAATATGTACCTTTTCTAAATTAGGGAGAATAGAGGCATGAAGAGGCATAATCTCCCTAGGATTATCAATAGGTGAATCTGTGACCTCCAAGATGACTTGCCAAGAAGAAGACTCGTCGCCAAGGGAGTCACATGGAATAGGTGGAGTGATGGCCCATGTGGGCAAAGGATCCTAGTCATATTGCATATCGAGATGGAGTTTATGATCAGTGTCAGGAGGTACCGATGGGATTGTTTGAGAGGAAATATCTTCCACTAAAGGAAACATAGGCTCACCATACTAATAATCTTCTAAGAGATAAGGAACCACTCAAGGGTCAGGAGACCTATGGGGTCCACATGTGACAGATGAGATCATATGCATGGGAGCAATGGTAGGAGAAAAAGGAATGTTGAGCGGAGGTAAAAAAAAAACCCTAATAAGTGATAAGCTTTTAAAAAATCATGCACCAACACTCTCGTAAGTTGTGGGGCTATCTCCAACGAATGGAACAATATTTCCCATAGCAGTAGACTTAATTGATGATGTGCAGTAATCTAAATGATCTATTGTCAATATTTCCTTCATGACGAAATAAAAACACATGAAACACCGATGTCAAAACAACACACATGACATACAACTAGCTACGACCAAGGAGTAGATTATAATCTAAGGGAGCATCTACTACTACAACATCAACATACACAATTCCCCCCCAGCTTGATGGAAAACTTTAGAAGAATGCTCTGAGGCACAAAGTGGTGTCCATTAAAGCCATGTAAAGTGGTAACTTAGTGAGTTCTAGAGAAATGATAACTTTCCAATATGATACTGACATGACATAGGTAGAAGACCTTTAATCTAATAGAGTGTGATAAATGACTTTATGGAAGATACACACTGTGATATAAAAAGAAACTTGATGGGAGACTCTATAGCGATGAACATCAACATCAAACATAATTAGATTAGACTCTGAGGGATCCAACCCTTCGATAACAGTCAAAAAGTCTTTGCGTTGTATGGGGCAGGCCCATAAAACCTCTGAGGCAGAAATGACACATGGTGCTTGGGCTAAGTCTTCAGCAACTATAATGTTGTGCAGCCCACACATTGGGATTGTGTGTTGACTTTCAGACAAAACCCTTAGGTGGGTGGTATACTGGTTCCATAGGCTTATCTAACGTGAGAGGTACAATGGAAGTAGCAGGGGTGGTCGAGTCCTTAGAAGTATAACTTGACTGAGGAGGGTCATAGGATTTCACTCTAATGGTCAAATAAATTTGAGAATGTAACATGAGGACATGCAAATTGTTATTAGGACCATAACACTGTTGTCCTCCATTACCCCGAGGAGGAGGTGGAGGAGTTTGCACAAGAATTTGTTGTTTTGGTTGGGCAGGGAATGGATGAGTTAAAATAGAGGGCTACTAGGTGGTAGCTGATGGTGTGGGGAGGCGATGAACTTCATCCATACAAGGGAACTCATAAGTTAAGTGATCTCCTTGAAAAAATTTGCAAGGGAACATAATATTTTGACAATGCTCACCTGTACCCCCACCCCGACTAGGTTGGTTTTGGATTTTCTCCTCATTGGGTTTGTTCTTTTGTTTATTTTGATTGCCAGGTTGCTAAGTATTCTTAGGTGATGCACTAAAATTCATTGTAAGAACCTAAATGAACTACTTAGAAGAAGAGGGTGCCTGTTGAGCTCCAGGGGAACTTTTTGGGCCTTGAAAACTAACAACCATTTTCTATAGCTGAGGAACTAGCTAGCTCACAATATCGAAGGAAATGGAACCAATCTCACTATCAGAGTGTGGTCCTAGTTTGGGTCATTGTGGATTTGTAGAAGGTTGAGGAGCATTGGGAATGATATTGTATAATGTGCTCAACTGAGAGTAAATCAGATTAAGATGTTGAGCACATAAAATAGTTTACTCCATAGTAACTACCCCAACCATAGCGATACATGGAAATTTGTGGCAAAAGGGATCGGGTCAACCAGTCTCTAAGTGTTGAAATTCAAGAGCAATAGAGAATTTATTAACATGATAATTACTTGTGATTGTTTATTTATATGTTATTTCATTTAGCCATTACTTCATTCATTATGTCATCAAGAAATTATACAAATAAAATACACAAAAAGACAAGGGACACCACAAATTAGGCCAAAGGCCATGACAAAACTTGTTGAGAAATACCCCCTGGTTCTCGGAATTTGATGCTACAACAATGATAGTTTCAAAAATGCCTGTTTGGGTGAGACTACATGGACTCCCACTTCACTTTTGGCATCATAAAGTGTTAATCGCCATTGGGAACACTCTAGGGAAATTCCTAAAAATGGATGAGGAAAGAGCTATCAGGGGAATCTTCACATTTGCCAGAATATGTGTTGAAGTGGATTTGAGTGAAGGGCTACCTGACCACATCACACTGAACTTTAATAATACTCAATGGATACAGCAGCTTGACTATGAAAATACAGCTTTCCGATGCAGGACTTGTTTGCAGACAGGGCACCTACAAAATCATTGCCCACTCACCCGAAAGGACCCCAGGAAAGCTAAGAAACAACCAAAAAAACCCAAAGGCTGGCAGAACACAGATCCAATAGAAGAAGAGGACATAATTGAAGAACCCACAGAGAACCTGACAGAACCAACCCCTCATAAGGGACAGGAACAAACACAGGCAGCGAATACCTTGTCCACTCATGCGGGGCCGAACATCACAGATCTGCATCAGGAGTTACAACTGGAAGTAAGTGGCATAAAAAGAACCCACAGCTCAGAGGGTTCAGAATCAGACAAAGAACCTCAAATGAACACAATGGAAAATCAGATAGCTATCATTTCACCCACTGCTGACACAGGAGGATGGCGTCGGGTGGAAAAGAAGAAGGGAAGGAAAGTATAAGCCAGCTGGCATACAAATTTATTTATTTATTTATTTATTTATTTATTTTTTTTTTTTCTGTTACTCTGTGTTTTTTTCCTGATTACAGGAATAGTTATTTTTTGCTACCTAGTGTGAGGTGGTTTTTTGCATGCACTTTCAGCAAATATATGACCGATACAGTAATGCCATAGGCATCTGCTTATGTAATTTTCAAATCTATAATGAAAGTTACTGATTTTTCCAGTGGAAAAAAAAAAACTTGTTGAGAAATAAAATTGACTGTACATTAGGGTAGATTTATCATATTTGATATTTCCTTGTGATTTTTTTTGGCTTCTTATTAATGTTTATTATGTTCTTTTCATCAAACAATTACAAAATGTACAAAACTTGGAGATCACAAGAAACAAAGAACACAAGATATAGGCTCCAACATAGGGCGGAAACCCCACAAGGGGGAAAACCTCGAAAAATTCTCTTCTTATAGAATCAGATCACAGTGAGATATCCAAGACCGATGACCATAAAAAGGACTCCAACCCTAAAGATTCCAAGTCAAGCCCTCCTTTCATATAGCAAATCCATCAACAGTAAAAGACTAGCAACATGTATAGCAACATGAACAATGTTTCAACAAGAGATATGTCACTACAGGACTTCCACAAAATTGAGATCAAGAAAAACCTTCTTTACAATTGTCAATTTCAGACTTCAACCCTCCTTTCTTCATTGTCCCTCTTTGCAATATTTATGAACAAATCATATCAATTTCTTGCTCTTAAATGAGCTCGACACATCCTTTATTTATCCTTTATTTATACTATCTAGAGGGTTTCAATTAGATGTTTCTTCATTGTCAATGCCGACTAGATAGGTAGATAAGGCTGACTTGGCATCAAGAAGTGACTTTGACTTAATTTACATATTTGAAAAATTCTTTTTCCAGGCTATAAATAATCCTTTGAATTTGAACAATACAAATAATAATGAGCATGAAGAATGTGCTTAAATAAAATAATAATTTGACTTGAGCATGAAACCCATGCTTGAAAAATAAAATTCCTTTTTCTTCTTTTCATTGTTACATAAAATATACAATGACACGAGTACAATGATAATTATGAAGACTTAACCTAGTTACATTTTAGAACACTCCCTCTTAACAAGGGAGGTATTCATAATTCCACAACCAGATACAAGAATACTCTCAAATTGAAATATTCTCATAAGAAGGGTCAGATTGCTAAGCCATCTTCAAGCATCAACATCACAACTAACATTGTCAAATTTCAATATATAAAGGCCTTGACTAACAAGCTCTAATTATCCACTATATTAGAGCCCAATACTGGGAGACATACATATGGACACCAACACAAAAACCTCTCAGGTCATAGACCCTATCCAGATGTTCACTAGGTATGTCCTTCTAGGGCTATTCTTATCTTGGATTCCCAATCCTGAAAGAATATTGGTCCTCTTCAACTACTCTTATCTTGGATACCTTGTCCTATCCTCAAAGAGTATTGGTCCATGGGACTGCTACCTATCTTGGATTCCAAATCTTCAAGGAGTAGCAGTCCCAGATGCTTATCCAATCCTCCATTCTTCCTACCAGTTCCTTCACTAGACTTACATCTATTAGTTTTGGCCTAGTGCATGACACATGGAGAATTAGGTGTTCATCAACACTCCCCGTCAATCAAGGAGGAGATACTTACTCCCTCTTAACCAGGGAGAAAATACGTACTCCCTCTCAACTAGGGAGACATAACTGCTGGTCTCATACTTCATTAATACATCAACTACAAGTTTTTCTGTGGAGATATAGTTGTAGTTGCAAGGCCCCTTTCTCACATTTCATCATACTTGAGCTTCGACCTTCTTAGATGTCAAACATTTTTACAGAGCCAAAAATTTTCACACTCGATCTTCATGACAGGGTTTTTCGGCTCCTAACAACATCACAACATATCAAACTTTGACCTATCTTTGATAATAATGATGTAATTTTGTAACCAAATGGCTCATCTAACATCTTCAAGGAGCAAAACTTCCTCACAACTGTTAGCACATGCCT
This sequence comes from Pinus taeda, assembly GCA_000404065.3. NCBI lineage: Eukaryota > Viridiplantae > Streptophyta > Pinopsida > Pinales > Pinaceae > Pinus > Pinus taeda. The sequence goes on along the minus strand of APFE031464567.1, from coordinate 2,886 downwards.
TATATATTCATAACAAATTTCTACCTCGTTTTCTACAATAAGTCATATCAATTCTACCCTTAGCTTTCTTTTTTAGTCATCACTAGTTTTGTCCACTCAATCATGTGCTCTTAAATTGAATCAAGCAACGACCTAGTACAATATCACCAAAAAAGTTAACTTGCCTGCTACCTTTCCAACCTTTGTATAGACTTTTCCACAGAGCTAAAGCATATATCAGTAAAAGTATTATTAGAGTTTCCAAGTCAATGTTAGATCTCGCTGCTTGCTCCCTCTGAGGTCAACCTCCATTTTCATGGACTATTTTGCATTGCAAACTATAAATCCTTCAAACCAATTCGTGCTTTTAGTTCCCTCTGAAATTGTCATTACTCTATTTCCTTTTGTTTTTCAAGAGACCATATCAGACGCCGATTAATGTCAACATGTGTTGTGTCCAATTGTCATGCTCCTCAACCATATGGAAGAGCCTTGACCAAGAATTTCCATGATTATGCTAACTATATCTCTGTATCCAACTCTTCCTTCAATACTTTATGAGCACATGGATCTTTCTAATAAAAAATCCTGATAGGCATACTTTCCTTATTATCTAGTAGCTAAGGTAGGTGAACTTCCATCTATTGATCCAGCTTAGATAGTTACATCATACTCATCATATCATTGTCATATACATAAATCAATACCATAATGTTTGTTATCCTATTAATTGTCCAATAGTATATAAACCATCCATATTACAGGTCACTATGTCATATAGATCATTAATATGTCCCTCGAGTTACTATCACATGGATCTTAATCTCACTATCATTATGGCCACTATCTTATTGTCATAAGAATCATTGTTTTATTATCAATGAAGGTCATTGTCACATCCATGTCATTGTACAACTGTCATAGGACATTGTCATCATGATTCTCCATTGTCATAATGTCCTTATCATAAACCAAGGTCACAGTTAAGCAGATCATAGTCATACCTTACAATTGTATAGATTGTTGTCATGTTTCCAAGTCAATCGTATTCCTCCAAGTTAATGTCATAAAGATAACTGTTCATACCTCAAGTTGCAAGCCACCAAATTATAGTTGCAGATTGTAGAGACAATGTAACCTTAGGAACACTAACGCAAGCCACAAAAAAACCTTGCATTGAACCACTAATATATGTAAGAGATTTAAAGATTATAGCAATCCATAAGAATAAGTTTTGTTGTAGAATGCAAGCCATTCAAATATACGGGCCATTTTAATATCCTAGTCAATGTATGTGATCCATTAGTCCTTTCTTGCAGAGATCTTCTTTTGACATTCTTTGGTGAATAAGATAAGCTTATGATGTTACATATCTTCAATGTTTAGAAACCATGGTAATCCAAAGCTTCACAAATAGGTTGGATTCAAGTTGCACTCCATCCTTCTTTCAATGGATTAATTGCTATGTATATTGATGTCATAGGGATGATCTTAAATGTATCTTTATTGAGACCTTTTTATTGTTCTATGCCGCTATCAAATTTTCTTCATATCATAGAGATGAATCTTTGTGTATTCTTTGATCTCTGAATTAGAATGTTAACTATTGAGACTTTATTGGAAGTGCATTCGGTCTTGTCCTTTAGAATGTCACCGGTCTTGTTGACTATTTGAAAGGAGGTCATCTTTAGACTAAATTCTATTCAACAATTTGATCATTTGAAATGTCCTTTAGGTCTTCTCTTTATATCTCAAAGCTTATTTTTCAGAATTATGGATTTTTACGAATTATATCAATGTCAATGCTGAACATAAATAACCATAAACATAAGAGGCACCTCCGAGCCACATACGAGCCATTGACACGTACAAGTCATTGTAATGTGCCATCAAGACCAAACCACTGTATTGTGCCATCGATCACTATAATATAAAGCGTGAACATTGTAAAGTTGAGAAGCCATTGATGCGAGCTATAAGAAAATTAATATGAATCATATTGTATTGATGCCATTGTAATAATCTGCTGCCACTCAAAGAGAAATATAGGGATTCTACTGTTAGTGTATTATGATGCCAGAGTGTCATTGTGTTGGCAGACCAACAACACCCCTATATTTTGTGGCAAAATAAAGACCCCCCACACTTGATTTTCAAAAGTTCCTTCTTTTAGCCACACTTTATTTGTTATTGGTTTATCCTATTGGTGTTGACCACTTTTATGGGCAAGATGTTTTGATCACATGATTCATTGAAATGTCCTTCCTTCATTCATGGGTTAGTATGTCATAAAGGGGACGTGCTTATAAATATCATTACCATATGTGTGTCGTGAGGTTATTCAATGTTCGTTTGGATTTTATAAGGACTCAAGACGCAATGATAACATGTACTTATTTCTTATGAATGAACTTTGACTCTATATAACATGTGAAATTGAAAGTGTAAAAGTTTGCTACAAAATCTCTATTTCTACGACAATCCTCTTTGATGCCTATCACATATAGTAAGATCTTCATAAACACTACATTTCATATGTTTTGTTAAAATTATATATGAACCCTAATATGGTCCAAGTTGATGGTTTCCCCCTCATTCTCATTCTCATTATCAAATTTTGCCCTTTCTAAGCTCTGGTTATGTCATGCTAATTCCTTCTATCCTTATTGTTCCTTGAATGTTTGGCTATGAATACTTTCCACATTTTAATTTAATAGCTTTTGAATGCAATGCTTGATCATTTCCTTATTCGATTTATTCAATTGGTCTTAACTTGTCTGGGTGATTTTCCTTTTTGATTTTTTTTTATATATATATTGCTTATACTATGTGAATAAAAAAAATCAAAATAATTTATAGACATTTTTCTTTTAATTAATTGCATATATATTAAACAATTTACATACA
>APFE031464561.1:0-17878 GCA_000404065.3 Pinus taeda | reverse complement strand
TTGGGTATCAAAGATTCTGAGCGGCATCCGGTGCTCAAATACCGCGGCTGCCTACACAGATACATCCAGGAAGAGATGGAGTTCTTGGACATCTCCTCACTCGGCACAGCATACTGATACGCTGTAAAAATCGAGCAAAAGTTCAAATAGAAGAAGAGAGACTTTGGATCTGTAAATCCAAAGCCCAAAGGACAAAACCAAGGCGAGGTGACCCAAGACAACCCGTCGAAGCCACAAGAAAAGAACAACACCAAAAAGCCGAAGAAGGACACAGGAAAGTGGTGTGAGTTCCACAAGAGTCCCACTCATAACACAAGTGAGTGTCAGACCAAGCAGTGACTGGTGGCCGAGTTGAAGGCTTCTGAATCAGATACATGTTCCGACCCTGAGCTAGAACCCGACAAGGAGAATGGCAAAGGGAAGCAGATCATTGATGCGGATCCCAGCGCCACTATTGCGACTGCCAAGATCCAGAAGACTGAGCCTGAAGAGCCAGAGGAGGGGGAACGTCTTTTCCACTCACAAATGTGGGTGAAGGGTTCGCCACTGCAATTCATTGTCGATAGTGGCAGCCAAAAGAACCTTATTTCAGCAAAGGTCGTGAAGCGGTTTGGCCTACCGACTACACCACACCCACAGCCGTACAGTATCGGGTGGCTTCATGAAGGACGAGATCTCAAAGTTCGCCAGCAGTGCCGCCTTCCCTACAGCATCAAAACATTCACAGACGAGGTATTGTGTGATGTTACACCTTTGGATGTTTGTGATGTATTATTAGGCCAGCCATACTTGTGGAGGCGACATGTTGTGTATGAGTCAAGGCCTCGTGTTGTCATTATTTATTTGAATAATTCATTATACAGGATATCGGAGGTAGCCCCACTTACCGCCACAACCTTGATCACTGCTAAGAAAGGTAGCAAGCTCATCTCCCAGAACAGGAAATTCATTTGTATGGTGTGCTCCCAAAGTAAGGGGAAGATTGTTGCTACATCCATTACCCCCGCAAAGGGTTCCTCCATGCAGCAACAGGAGCTGAGGGATATAGTCATGAAAGAACACAGGAACAACTTCTCCTCACCCACAAGGGTACCACATAAGTTTCAGGTGGGCGACAAAGTTTGGTTACATCTGCAGAAAGAACACCTTACAAGAGCCCATCAGAAGCTCATACCACTCCAACATGGTTCTTACAGCAGTACCAAGGCTATGGGGAACAATTCTTTGGAGCACATCATTCCTCCATTCATTCGCTTGCACCCAGTGTTCAATGTGGACCGTCGTCGACCATGCTTCCCACCATTGCTGGACACATCAGAGATTGCAGGACAAGCTCAGTAGATGGAAGAACTCAACGCAATGGGGACCATTTCTTCCTAAGGGGGGAGGAATGATCCAGGTAGATGTTGGTGGCCACCCACCTATCCCATTTGGACCCCCGCAACTGTCTCTTTCAGTTTTTCAGTTTCCATAACTGTAGCACAATTTACTATTTTTAGCAGTTTTTTCAGGTCCTGAACTTCCGGAGTCGTTTTGAGGCCCTAAACGACGTTTTTTGGGAAATCTAGGGGCAACATGGGTCCATGGACCGATGTTGCCCTTCCCAGAGTGGTAGTTCTCGGATAGATCTTTCTAACGAGCTATCATACGCGTCAAACGGAGATCGTATGCCAAGTTACGACCCCGGGAAATTGATGTACCAATTTACCCAAAACGGGGCCCACAATTTGGCGTTTCATCTTCTAAGGGTCGGTTTTGGAATGTGAAGGTTTTTCCATTGTTTCTCAATAATAAATAGGCCTTCGAGCCTCATTGTAACACAAGTTTGGAACAGTTCAGAGGCATGTAGCCACACATCTCTTCTCAGAGATAAGCTGCCATCGCCCTAGCTGGTTTATTTCCATTACTGGTTGTAAGCATATTTCGGTATTTTCCATTAATGAAATGAAGCATTATTTCCGCTGCATCTTTGTGTATATGGTTATCTCTGTATTTTATTGCGTTCCTATTTAAATCCAGATCACAAAGTAGAAGAGAAGAGTTTTACCTTAGATCTTGGTCCAGTGTTGCTAGAGAAACCAATGTAGTGGAGTGGAGGACTTCTCAGCTAGCTCCTAGGTCAATACCTGCACATAGACAAGAAGAGAAGTAATAATACAACATATGACCTTGATAATCAAAATACGAATACATAAGGATACCTAACTACACATATCTAAGCTACTCATAATAAATGGTATTGCATAAACATGTAAATGAATCATAACATTAACACCATGGATTAAACAACACAACTGCAGGATTATATTAATGATAGGAAAGAGTGATTACAACCATCGATTGCATCAAGCTTCCCTTACTCCTCCAGCTCCTCTCTCTCTCTCTCTTCTCAAGCTCTTATTGAACCAATGTCTCATGCAAAGTTTCAACAATAAATAAGCAATCCTTTCAATTCTTTCGACCCCTTTCATAATTTCCAAGCCTCAAATATATAGAATGAGAGGCTAAACCTTGACAACTCTTTCATGAGTTCCCTTTGGCAAAAGAAAGGATTTTTCCATGCTTTATTTCTCTTTTCCTTTTCATTAGACTCCATTAGGAATAGAAATATCCTCAAACAAGTCGAATCTAGATGTTTCCTTCTTTTCAGGCTAACATATGAGTAAATAATGGTATCTTATTCAGTCAATCACTCCTTTGACCTCTGGAAGCTCACCAAAGCTGACTAATGTTTCCCATAAGGAAACACAGAGAGTTACCCTAGGGACTAACACCCCTAATTCATGGATGAGGAGTGTTATAAAGCTTGTTGCTAGTTCCTGGGGAGTGTTACCTTGGAAAACAGGACTCTGAACTTAGGCAATATTTTAGTCAAACTACCTTTCTCCTTTGAGTTGATGAGGAGGTCATTTTCCTGTATAATAGATGCCCCCTAAAGTGTGAGATCAGAGATGAAGATGATGGAAAAAATAATTTAGAATTGTTGTGTTGGAAAAAAATAGAGAGGATCGGAGCTTCCGGACTACGAGAAACTTGATAAAACCACATATGTAAAATCTAAAATCATGTCCTCAGTTGGGAATTTCCACGCTCAGTAGCTATGTCAAAGTGATTTCTCAACAAAGAGATATGATGATCATGTCCACCGATAAGCACAATGTGCAACTTGTGTCATAATAGGATCATCCTGACGAGTTGTCTCCAAAAATAATATATGCAGCTTGGGAGAGGAAACAAAGCTGAGTGATGTAAGCCTCTACCCAAGGTCTTGATCGACGCTTCGTATTAACAACATATTTCAACACATGTGAATAAATGCATCGATGTTGAACATGTACGAAATTGTCTGATTACCAGCCAATAATGAAAACTATTAATAGATGCGAGGATGGCCAGCGATAATGATGATGGTCTCTAAGATGCGCAGTACAATCTAGCGAGTGCGAATAATTATTTTGTCATCAAACACTCATAGAATTGTTCAACCAGGGGCCAATAATGAAAACCCTTGATAAAATGCAAGGTAACCTGCCACTAATGTCTGCAAGTTCCAAGGCACTGATATGTTTCTGGATCTACTTCCTAGATAGAGTGTTGAAGTTGATAGGAAGAGACATGTCAAAAGGTAGGCAATAATGTGTCCTACATCAATCGACACGAAACAGGACAAGAATGATTATTTTTGGAAGATAAATTTTGAGCGATGTGTTAAATCAACAGAGGGCATGATGGAAGTATGTGATTTAACGGTTGATATAGGAAACAGAGGATAAAGGGATCCCTTGAACAATAAAAGGCATGACACAATGTTTTAACAAGGCATCTCTAGACTCATGAACACCGAAGTGTGTTAGGATACATGGATGCAGGAACATCAGAGTATATAGGTTAAACTCATAGGATGGTAAGGTTATTTTGAGAGGCTAACAAAGGAGGTTTCTCTGAGGGAGTGCCATGTTCAAGGAATGGGTGCTGCCAAAAAATATTTCCAAATACAGACATAAAGCAATTGTGTTGTCCAATTTTCCCGATCTGATTAAATTTAATGAGTACAGATGGGTAAATTGGGTGATCTTTTCATATTGAGAGTTTGAAAAGATCATAAAGAGAAACTCTAGGGGGTCCCTTTGTCATAGTTGTTAACCAGGTGAGACAAAGGTTTAATAATATACCTGACATAGTTCCTGTTGTGAAACCAGCTCAAGAAAAGATAGAAAAGATAGATCAACGCCTTAGAATTCAGCCTCTTCGAGGGGGCAACCTCCTTTACATTACATAAATGAAAAATTCTTGGATGATACAAATGAAAAGACCTCCTCTCTATATATATGAGTCTAAGGGGTCATTATATAATCAGAGCCTACATAACAATAATATTGTAAGGGCCAATAATAACAATAGTGGGCTTCTGTGGGGTACAATGTAACAATATGGGCACTACATGGGTACATCAATATAATAAGGGGGTTGTACTAATAATAATAAGGGGTTACACTAGTAGTATAGGGGCCTAACATGCCCCTCTCCTTCAAAAAGCATTGTCCTCAACGCTTGAGTAGTTCTTGATGCTTCTGTATAAAATTCTTGTCCTTCCATGTGGAATCTTCATTGGGTAAGTTCTTCCACTTGATGAGATACTATGAAATTGATTGATTTCGTAGCTGTTGGGTTCTTGTTTCGATGACTGCTCCAGGTTCCAATACAATTTTTCTTTCCTCTTCGATTTCTGGCAATATTGTTTGAATTGGGATCTTTTGCAACTTTTGAATAAGTGGCCATACTTCTTCGTCCTTCTTCCATTCATCCCTTGCTTTGTTTATCCAATCTGGTTGGATAATAGAAATAGCACAAAACAATGCTTCGACATCCTCATCCTTCGAGAGTCTTCCCATTCGATAAGGTCGCCATTTTTTAAGTGCATGTAGTATTGCCAACATTTCCTTCTGATAAATGGCTTGCTTGAGATGTAGCAGTAAAAATACCCAATCACCTACATAAAAACATTTTTCACTACGATGTTGATCTACCTATTGTTTCGTTTGATTTTTCACTGAAGTGGTGTTATCCTTTAAAAGTTGGAGAACTTGTTGTTGATGCTCGATGTGATCTTTCACTGCTTGAACCTTTTTCTTCTTGATACGTCCTTCTATCTCTAGAGTTTGAGGAGTGGTAATTGCTTCCAATCCTTTACAAGATATGGTCAGGTTAATTTCTTGTTTCTCGATGTGATCCTTCACTTCTTGCACCTTTTTCTTCTTGATATGTCCTTTCTTGAGCGTTTGAGGAGTGGTAATTCTTGCCAATGCTTTACAAGATATGGTCCGATTCATTTCTTCTTTCTCTGGGGTGGGGTCCTGGTGTATATCCTCTTCTTTTGATGTTTCTTGATCCTTTTCTTCCTCCTCTTCATATTCTATGTAAAATAATTTCTTCTCAGCGCACTTGTGACCTTTAGTGCGTTTGCTATCACAATTGTAACAAAGTCCCTCTTCTCTTTTTTCTTCCAATTGTTGTGGTGTAAACCTTGTAGGTTGTGGAAGGCTAGGAGAAAAAACACTTCCATCTTTATAGTTGTGAGGGGTATGCTTCTTGGTTTCCAGAATTTTGCTTTCCACTATGTCACAAAGCCCTTTTACTCTTTCCAATTGTTGTGGTGTTGCTCCAAAGAAGTTGTTGCTCTTTGTATCCTCATAATGTGCTATCATTTCCTCCGTGACATTTGACCACGTAACAAGTTGTTTACGAGAACAAAGCCCTTCATACCATAAAAATTGATGTGGTTCTAAATATGAAGATGCAATGCATACCTTTTGTAACAGTGGTACACCATGTAGATCAAAATACTGCTCCATTTGAAGTATCCAATTTACCGGATCCTTGCCATCCAACTTCCTCATCTTGTTTTTTCTTGATTTTAGGAGCTTGATCTTGAAACGACTGTAACTCTGTACTTTTGGATCTTTAAGTGCTGAAATTTCCACCTATAGTAGCCCTCTGCATTCTCTTTCCAATGCCACCAGTCTGATCCAAATTGGATTCTCCAAGAAAGAGTTATGCACAATCTCCCAAGATGACCTAATTATAGACCTTTCCAGAAGAACGAACTTGTATGAAGTTCCATGTGTCACTATTTCGACCTCTGGCTCTGAAAAATATATAAAAGAAACCACAGTCCATCCTCTTTCTATACCTTCTTACGAAATTTCAATCTGATGCTCAGAGAGAAAGTTATGACGATTTTCTCCCAGGTCACCTGTTTTGAATGTAATTCAGGATTTTGCAAAAGGACCAACTTCCTCAGATCATATCTTCGAAAACATAGTGCGAAAAAACTATGAAATTCAGACTTGAGATTCAGCGTGATGTTTTCTCAAATGGGTTTTCTTTTGAGCTTCTGAAACGTCGCAGAAAAAAGTTATAGCGAAAATGCCACGATGACCTATTTGGAGCAGCGAAACCCTAGAATCCAATTCTCTGATACCAAATGTTATGAAACCAGCTCAAGAAAAGATAGAAAAGATAGATTAATGCCTTAGAATTCAACCTCTTTGAGGGGGCAACCTCCTTTACATTACATAAATGAACAATTCTTGGATGATACAAATGAAAAGACCTCCTTTCTTTATATAGGAGTCTAAGGGGTTATAACATAATCAGAGCCAACATAACAATAATAATGTAAGGGCACAATAATAACAATAGTGGGCTTCTATGGGGCACAATAGTAACAATATGGGCACTACATGGGTACATCAATATAATATGTGGGTTGTACTAATAACAATAAGGGGTTACGTTAGTAGTATAGGGGCCTAACAGAGGCTTAGAAGTTGTAACATTTTCCAACACTTTTGAGGCTTCATCCATATAAGGAAAAAGGCGAATAGGATGATTCCCTTCACATAACTTACAGGGAAAACTGACTTTATCCTTTTTCCCATATACCTTACTGTCACTAGTTGAGGTTTTGTCACTAGCATGATCCCTATAGGATGATGACAAAGGTTGGCGTGAGTCTGTATACCACACTTCTAATATCTTAGGAATACCAGGACAATATCTAAGAAGGTGGTCACCCTTACATAACTTGCAAGGGGATTTATCTTTGTGGGGCTCATTGAAAGGTTCTTCCATACTAGTTGCTTGGATATCAATGGTTTCTTGGTTGTCCCCTTGCTTCTTCTTAGTGTTCCTTTTTTTCTTATTATTACCTAATCGGTTACTAACTTTAAAGCTTTCACCAGACGAAGAGGAAGAAGAGGATGAAGACTGAATGGGTGAAGAAGGCAAAGGGTCATTGTTAGGATCAACTTTTTCAGGTGAATGACCACTTGGTTGAGAAGCATTTTGGACATTCGAAACCATAGTGGTCGAAAACAACCAAACTGGAAAACTAATGGTAAATTCAGGAAGGGACAACGTTGCCATATAAGGAGCACCAATATTTCCAAAAGAAGGAAAAGGACTAGGATTCTCATCAAAGGGGTTTCCTTGACCGGTGGACTCGAGAACCATTTCCATTAGTCTCAACCTAAGATCTACGAAGGAGTTGTTCCATGGTAAGGATGTTGTTATGCAATTTTAGAAGTAATGACACAAATAAAACAAAGGAGTAAACTAGGAAAAATGTTTACCAAGCAACCGTGAACTACAATATACACCTTGAAGAACCAAGGACTAAACGTACGTGCAGGAAATCTCCCTGAATGTTATTTTTGGTATATCACAATGTATAAGGTGGCCAACTCAGTTACTTATAAATGGATAACAACCTAGGGTGGACTTCGAAAATATACTCAATGGTAAATGGAAGTGCAGTTCGTAGTAGTGATGTCTAATGCGTAACCATTCGATGAGAGTGTTCCCATATACTTATCATGCTTGAAGACCCATCTGATATACTTGAAGGTATGTGGAGAAAAATCTGATACACTTATGTACGTGGAACGAGATATCACACCCATATTGTAACACTGACAAAAAAAATTGAAAGCTCCTATGTTTAAAGACGTTGGAACATGTCTCTAGCCTAGACTTCTAAATGTTTGCATTAATGTTACAAATTCTCCTTAGGTTGATTCAATCAATTTAATGTTTATCTTCAATTAAGTTTCAGTTTTTGGGCTCATCACGAATGTCACATGAATATCCTAAAATGAAAACTAGCATGAGGAAATGGAATATTTTGCATTCAATGAAAATCTATCTGAGGAAGGGAAGATTCAAAGATTATGCAGAAAACAATGTGCAAGATGCAATTCCCTTTTAAATGTAACTGTTCCAATTTTGATGCACATAAAATGTTGAGAAATCTAGAGCATCAATTGCTAGGTTATTTCTCATTAATTAGTAGTTGTTTGTGAGTGTTTTTTACAACTTTAGATTAGGATCTTCTTCTACTTATATTATTATTGTTCTTTTTCATCAAACAACTACCAATGCATGAACATAAATAGACAAGAGATACTGAATGTAGGCTATGAGCCAAGGCCAAAACCTCTCGTTCTTTGAGAGGAAAATCCCACACAAATTCTTCTTATATAGATTCTAATTGATGAATATCAAGACCAAGACCAAGACCCTAGACCTATTAGCCACTCCAAGATCAAGACACTAGTTCGCTTGACTATCAACCTTCTTCTCCTCTCTTCCTCTTGATTCTTCTTCCATCACTGAGACATTGATGAGATCTTGTCACTTGTAGGAGCATAGAGACCTCATGGACTGTGATATCACTGGGACAGTGACTGAGATTCCACCGAGAATGTGGTGAGAATTCATCACTTACAAACTCTTGTTGTAGTATCACTGAAGATAAGAAACCCTTCTTGCTGCAATACCGAAATACTTGTGACTACAATCCGAACTTGTTTCTTTTCTTGTCACTATAATTTTCACCCAAATTTCAGAGGTAGACCAAACTCCTTGAATATGAGATAACACTATCTTGATCTCTGCAATCTTGTACCCTATCTGAGATTCTTCATCGAACTGATATCCGATCTTGTAGTCTCTGTTAGCTTGGTTGGAAAATGGCCCAAAAAATGGATCCAAACATGCCCCAAAGTCTCCAAATTTGCTTAAAATCATGCCAATGGATCCATAAATGCTCTTGAAGTCTTCAATTTTTTCTTAAGATCATTCAAAGATTGAAATAAGCACAAGAGGAGAGCCCTTGGAAGGGCGGAAATACATTATCGGGAGGCTAAAACACTGAAAAATCAGTGAAAAACCAAGTATCATAGGCTTAACAGTCCAAACAAACAGCAGTCGTTAGATCTGGACGATCAACAACCCAAATCTAAGCGGCAAATCACAATCGGTGGATCTGATCAGTGGGCAGTGGTAATCAGCAGAAGACACTGTCGATCAGCGATCTACATGATCGGATCGGCAGGTCGCATCGGCAGAGGCAAATCGGCGTAGACAGTATGGAATGAATGATTGCAATTGGCAATTAAACATGGACCATCGATCACGTGCGCAGATCGACGACCCACATCGCATCAGCAGATCACAATCAGAGAAACCTTAAGGAGCGGTGTCGGTGCGATAAGTCCCAGACTCGACGACATTATAAGCGTTATTTTATAATATTTCAGGTCCGCAGGTAAGCCTTTTTCAATGTATTTTCATGTATTTCGGTATTTAATGAAATACAAAGGGAACATGGGAGAAACACCGTATAGTATTTGAAGTCTGCCAAAGGCCAATTTTCATGTATTTCCTGTGTTTTTCAAGTATTTCAAAACACAAAGGGAACAAAGGGACCAGGTCGTCTGCGATAGGTGACAACGACCCAAAGGGTGGACCCGATAGATATATATTCCATGTTTAAGGACTTTTTAAGTTTGAAAAGGACAGAGATGGGTGGGCTTTTCACAATGTTGTTGTGTTTTCTGTATTAAACAGAAAACAATCACTCTAATCCTTTTAAAGGGAAAACAAAGGCCCGAATAGCCATTTCAAGACAGAGACAGAAGGCTGGAAGGGGAAAAGCGACAGCCCAACACATGTAGCTTGTCCAAAACAAACAGAAACATCAAGGGCCACGATGACAACAACAAATGATCATGGAGCATCAACAACGTAGCATAGCTCATCAAAAGAAACATCATGGGGCATCTCTGGTACAAGAGAGCTCCTAGAAAACGCATAAAACTACCTGAAGGTGGTTATTCCTCTGTCAGAAGGAGAAAACCTTTGATCCATGCTTGCCTATTCAGGGAATCAAACAGTTAACAAGACATATAAGATAGATTAAGACTCCGAGCCTTTGAGAGCTTAGGAGCATTGTAAAAGGCCTATAAAAGGCTGAAAACTAAATGTAACAAGCGTTCAACATTTGAAGACTATGGAGAATCTACTCATCTAGCTTCTCATCTTCAGGCCAACAATATAAGCTTCTTTTGTTGTTACATGTTCAACTCCCATTTTCTCTATTGTTCTATGCTTGCACTTGAATAGGTTATTCATGTTTTCTACTGTATCTAATGCTAGATAACTGTCATCTTATCTCTGCATTGATAAATTAGATTTGCAAGTTTCATTTGCTTTCTGTAGCTGGCCATTCATATGTGTTTATGTATGCATCTGCTGGTACAATCAGTATTCTCCATCTATCCATTGAATCTATAAACTATTGAGCATTAGTGGTCTAAAGCCTTGTATTGTTGAGGGTGTTCATGCATGTCGTGAGTAAGAATAGAGCTGAAATGGTTATTTGACTTGATCCAAACCATCATTCATTCCAATAGTTTTGAGAACAGTATTGAAGATTATATGTTTCCAGGAATCTCCGAGCTGCAACCTAGGAGAGTTTCCTGTAGTGATAACAGTCTCCTCACCGAACCACAGAGATATATGAACATGCCTCTGACTTAGGCCACCCAAAATATCAGAGAGATTTGAACTTATCTCTGCCACTATCCATCTGAAAATCTCAGAGAGATATCCAAAAATTTTCTCTCTATGGAATATACCAAGGTCCCTACATATAGTGGTTGTCCTCCATAAATAAGCTGACCTGTGTTATCTGAATAGGTGTGTCTCCATTAGGTGAGCCGACATGAGATTTCTTCACTTCATCTTGAAGCCAACATGAAGAAGGATACCTTGTGCTTGTCTTGGAGGGCTACTAGACCATTCTATTGACTCATATACATTAGTAGCATGCCCAAGAAGGCTTCTTCATACATGACATTGACTCTATATGAATTTTATGACAAATCCTAAAGGCTCTCAATGGGATCCATCTAAAAATAAAATATCTTGCTCATGAAACCCATGAAGTAAGAATACAATCATTTTATTTTTATTCTTTACATAAACTATATAAAAATCATAATTACATGTCATTATGAAGACCGAACCTAGTTACAATTTTCAAAACTCCCTCTTAACTAGGGAGGTATTCATAATGGTACTTGGTCATTCTCAATCTCAAGAATTTCTCATAAGAAGAATAAGATTGGTAACTCATTTGTATAACATCATATCCACCAACATTTTTACATATAACGGCATTGACTAACAACTCTATCTCTCCACAAGATCCGAGCTCAATGCTAGCGAGACCAATGATTTATAGGCACTCTCATCATTGTCTCTCCTTAAACATACCCCACCCAAGTTCTCAGGGTGTGTTCCATCATGGCTATTCTTATCTTGGACTCCCCAGTACCCAAAGAATATCAGTCCTCTACAACTACTCTTATCTTAGATGCCCTATGTCATCATCAAAGAGCATTGGATGCCAAATGATTACCCAATTATCCATTCTTTATTCTCAGGTGAAGACCAGAATGATGTGTCTACCTCTCCCTATTAATTTAGGGAGGAAATATCTATTCCAATAAAGGAATGTACTCATTTCTATGGAAGGAATGTACCTAAGCTCCCTCTTTTCCAGGCTCCCTCTTAATTAGGGACCTACAACAACTCCTTAGATGGAGATGATGGGACAACCAACCGCTTGAAGAACTCCTTCCTTCGATGTCATGAATTTGTTTGTCACGAAGTCTTCATCTTTTGGGACTTCTTCATATGGTATACACCATCCATCACTTTCATCCACGAGTCAGTCATCTCATCATTCCTTTCATCAGAAAGTGATCCATCAGACTACATATGGCCTTGCTTCATGTCATTCTTCCTTCTCCATATTAACCTTTTCATAAGGATCTTACAACCTTCTTCATGGTTCTCATGGAAGACATCCACAGTGCTTCCTTCGGTAGTCCTGCATAAGCCCATTCAGATTCTTGTTCAAAAATAAGAAATGAACACTTAAATCAAAATTACCTTTGTGATGGTCTTTCATCATGACATCTTCCAGTTATCATAACCATCCTGCATATATTTTGACATATCTCCCAAATATATCCATTGTCAAGGGTCTCCATCTTTTTCATATTTCCACCAGAGTCTTCATATCTTTCCGAGGGATTTCCTAGTCAAATCTTCTAGTCCTCGGATGTTGATTTCCTTTTCCATGGTTACATAGTTCACGATCTCTTCCTTTCTTTCTTCACATATTTCATTCCTAGGAACTTCCAGTCATAGTTCCTCTAAATTACTGTCAACCACCTTATTTTCATATGAGGACATATTATGTTTATTTCATCTAGTGTGACCTATGCCTTCTTGCATATTTTCATAGGAGGAGATCATTTTCCCTTGATCATTCTTCTCAAGATAGAGCAGTGATCCATTGTTACCTGCAACCATACGAGATGACATTATAGTATTGAACACAAGCATACATACCTAATTTTCCTTTAGGTCATCTAGGCTTCTTTCAATAGATTCCTTGATTGAAACGAGCTTCAACCCCTTGATCTTCTTCATCTCTTTTGTCATCATACCATCATCCCATGAATTCCATAAGTTGGAGTTCCTGATGAAACACTTTCTTCCTCTCTAGATTGGTGAACCTTCCAATGAAGATTCCATTAGAGAATCTTGAGGATCTTGCATATCCCTATCCAACGGATGTTACCTTTTGATGTATGATGAGCCTTGTCCTAGATGACTTCATCCTTTTCTTAAGTTTCCAATGAGGTTCCCAAGATCTATATCCTTCATATTTGATTGCCATAGATTTTGTTCTAGTTGTCCTATGGTGATGTCACGAGATCTTGCTTCTAATTCTTTTCTTCTTTCAACTTCCTCCACTTCTTTGCTGAAATGGGCCTCTTCTCTATCTTCCTTGTTATCGCCCTTCATAAGCTTAGGACAATCTTTCCCAAAATGCACATAACATTGAATCTTAGCTATGTTCTTCTTTTCTTTCGACAAATGTTTGAATACTTTTTTCCCTTGACTTGTCTTCTTCTATCTTGCATAGAAACCACAAGTTGTTTAATGGGATAACCTTCTTATCCTTAAAGACATTTGTTACATTTTTCATCAGTTAATGCATTTAGAACAATGAGGATTATCTCCTTATCCGATATTATCTCTCCCATATCTTGCAGTTGAGATCTTATGAAGTTATCCCTTCATCCTTTGATACCTTCAATTTATGTAGATCAGATCTAAGTGATATGACATTTCTTATCACATCTTTAGAGAATAGTTCTACCAGCTTATCATATATCTCTTTGATGTCCCCAATCCTTCTATATAGGGAATGAGGGGACCTTTGATTGATTTCATGAGAATCCCTTGAGCCATTTGATCCCTTTCCATATATTCAAATAATGCTTGTCCTTTAGATGGTTTGCAGACTTTTGCATGGATATGATCAATGAATTCATTTTCTTTGAGGATTATGTCTATCCTCCTTTTCCATACAAGGAAGTTTGATGACCCAACCAACTTATAGATCTCCTTGAAAAACGAAGTCATTTTAGCAAATTAGATTATAGAATAAAAGATACTTACTTAACAAGTGAAGATGAAATCTTCAACTTGATGCCTTTGATGATGGTTGATGAAGATGTATTAGTGCCCTTTTGGATGATATTATTCCAAATGAAATCCCTTCTTCAATAAAAGGAGATTTCCCCTTTTATGATGAAAATGTCTTTTGATCTAGCTCCCTTTGTTGATGGTGATTGATGAGAATGTCTTGATGCTTCCTCAAATGATATTCTTTGAGGATAAGGGAGGTTCCTTGCTTCAATGAGAGGGAACTTGCCTTATAGCCTTTTGAAGATGATTACAATGCCTTTATACTTCTTTGCCTTCAAGATACTTCGACTTCTTCAGTGGTGAATGAGTGCAGATCAGAAAGACTTCATGGGTTTCGACTTTCTCCATGATTATGTGTTCTTAGTCTTAGAAATGTTTCTCTTGGATTTCTATACTTTGGGTTACCTTGCATTGTAGATCTCTTCAACTTGATGAGGGTCTTTGTGGTCTTTTGATGATGACTAGAGGATCCCAAAACTTTTTCTAGTGTATAATTTCTTTGAACTCGATCCTTGAGTTTCCCTTGATAAGATTCCATTTTCTTGACTTTGTTACCTCAGCTCTGATTCCATGTTGAGAAATATAGGGCATCAATTTTTAGGTGATTTCTCATTAATTATTAACTGCTTGTGAGTGATTTTTACAAATTTATATTAGGATCTTCTTCTACTTAGATTATTAGTGTTCTTCTTCATCAAACAACTACCAATGCATGAACATAAATAGACAAGAGACACCGAATGTAGGCTATGAGTCAGGGCCAAAACGTCCCACTCTTTGAGAAGAAAAACCCACACAAATTCTTCTTATAGAGATTCCAATTGATGAATACCAAGACCAAGACCAAGACCCTAGACCTATTAGCCACTCCAAGATCAAGGCACTAGTTTGCTTGACTATCGACTTTCTGCTCCTCTCTTCCTCTTGATTCTTCTTCCATGAGTGAGACATTCATGAGATCTTGTCACTTTTAGGAGCACGAAGACCTCATGGACTGTGATATCACTAAGACAGTGAATGAGATTCTACCGAGATTGTGGTGAGAATTCGTCACTTGCAAACTCTTGTTGTAGTAGCACTGAAGATAAGAAACCCTTGTCACTACAATATCGAAATACTTGACACCGCAATCCGAACTTGTTTCTTTTCTTGTCACTATAATTGTCACCCGGATTTCAGAGGTAGACCGAACTCCTTGACTATGAGATAACACCGTCTTGATCTCTGTAATCATGTACCCTATTCGAGCTTCTTCACCGAACTGATATTCGAGCTTGTAGTGTCCTCACCGAGCCATAGAGATATCCAAACATGCCTTTGCATTAGGCTACCTAAAATATCAAAGACATCTGAACTTATCTCTGCAACTGTCAATCCAAAAAACTGAGAGAGTTATCCGAAAATTTTGTCTCTATGGAATAGGTCGATGTCCCTATATATAGTGGTTTGTCCTCCATAAAAAAGTTGACCTGTGCTATCTGAATAGGCGTGTCTCCACTTCATCTTGAAGCTGAGACCATTCTATTGACTCATATACATTAGTAACATGCCCAAGAAGGGTTCTTCATACATGACATTGACTCTATATGAATTTTACAAAAAATCCTAAAGGCTCTCAATGGGATCCATCTAAAAATAAGATATCTTGCTCATGAAACCCATGAAGCAAGCATACAATCATTTTTATTTTTTATTCTTTACATCAATTACATAAAAATCATAATTGCATGTCATTATGAAGACTAAACCTAGTTACACTTTTCAACACAAAAAACCCTAAATTCCAATGCAAATAATTTTCTTTTGAAGTCACTCAATTTTTGAAAAAGAAGAAAACTAAGATGCAAACTCTAATCACTGGTTCAAACAAACTTTTCAAAACGATAACTAAAACACCAATTCATCTAAGCACTCAATGATCAAATGAATTCAGTTTGCAAACGACCTAATGATAAGAACAAAGGAAATATTTACCAAAGGCACTAAAGAATGAAAGCAAACCAAATGGACGCTTTAGAGAGACCATAAGACACTCAAAGACTCAAGGAAGAGAAGCTGGAAGAAGGCTTATAAGAGAGAAAATCAATACAAAAGAGATTTTTTGCATGAACAGGGGCCAATCCAGGCGTAAAGGAGGCACCAGTGCTTTGCAACACAGGCACAAAGAAGGCTAAGTTGGGGTGCAACGCTCTGTCTCTAGACAAAAGAGTGTGTTGGTCAACAGATGCAAGGTTGCGACACAAAAATTGGAATTGAAACTCAGTGAAGGGTCTTCCTGGGTCTGTTCTGCACTGAATAAGGTAGTAAAGGTCTGAAGAAGAGGTAAGTTAAGCACAATGAACAAAAAAACCACCAAGGGAATACATCATTCCCCAGTATGATCACCAATTTGTTATGCAAAATCTATGATTGCAAACATAATTATCTTCCCTAGGCCTAGTGGACTGACCTAGAACAACATAAAGACAAAGGGACTAATATTTTCCTTAAAGTAAATAGATAATGGGATGAATCCTACCTAGAATCTGTCATATGCTTCGCTCCTTCCTTGGATTGAATGCTCCAATCCTAGCTCTGATCGCTATAATTAGAACTTGCACAGTCAGATGACACAAGCCAACTATCCACATAATCTATGCAACATCATCTAATCACTTTATTCAATAGATCAACATGGTATTGAAATATATGAAACCATAACATCATATATAGGAAAACAAAGAACTCTTTGCATTAATAGAAATTTAGTGAGTTACAACCAAAAATAGGTATTGATCTTATATAAAAGCTCCTCCAAGTTGACTTGTCCTTTCCTTGTCACAAAGTGCACCTCTAATCACCCTAATGCATGGAAGTATATCTCTCACATCAGCAACATAAGGGTAGAATCACTCTCCAAAAGCTAACCCCTTACGTTTGGATGGCAGTAAATATATAGGTGAAGGAGGTAGTTCATGAACTCTTATCCTTTTACCAATCTAAGCTTGAGATCCACTCTTGATGGGAGGATGAGATCAAGGGATAAGGGATGAAAAATCCAAGGTAGGATAGGATAGGATTCAAGAATTTTATCTGAGATAAATGGTTACAACAGATCCTGGAATTTTCTGAAAGAGGAAGTTTGGGATTCTCTCTCTTTTTCTCGAATTTCCAGAATCAACACCCCCCAAGACTAAGCAACTTGCTAGTGATCCGAGTAGGTGCAAAGTAGGGAAACTTGGTAGTCAACGCTAAATAGTAAGAGAATAGGGTGTATTGGTCCTTAAAATAACTGAAACAAGGTGCTTTCAAGCATAAACTTGGGGATTAGAATGAGTCATGCTTAGGGATTTTTGCAAGGATGATAAAAGAGGGGTCAAAGGATGTTAATTGATCTAGTTGAAGGCCTATCGACCATATGTGACAAAATTTCCTATAACAGATTGCCCCCTAAAGGGAAAAGTCATAAATGATAGTTGATGACTGAAGTGCTTTACCTTGTGACAAGTTAGCATCAAGAAAAACCGGCGAGATCATCATCCGTTACAATACATTTACATCATAACATCTTTGTTGAGGGAGGCATACGCATACTCATCCGCATAAGCTAAAATTATAGGTACAATTATCAAAAGACACGTCCATATATGAATGATGGTGGACCCATGACTAGATGATTGTCTGTATGATCGTAGCCATCATACGTTGTGATCTTTTATTACTCCTGAAATCGTAGCCCGAATGGATGAAACTAGATCTGGTTTCTTCTATCTCATTCACACAACCAACTCATGTACGATTCTAACCATGTGATTCAATGAGTTAGAATCGAACATGGTGTTAGTGTCAGTCTTTTCAGCCTTCCTCCAGTGATCAAATGTGCTCTTACAAAGTGATTTTGAAGTGTCAAGGTCAAATTTTGTCATTTCAAAGAGTTTTCAAGCAAAATTTGGTCACTAGGCATTAGGTCTAGGGTTTGCTT
>APFE031464556.1:46085-59431 GCA_000404065.3 Pinus taeda | reverse complement strand
GCCTTGGAAGCAATAAGGGTAGTGCTAGATAGGCAATCAGAGGAAAAAGCCAATGGAAAAGAAAAGGCACATAAGGGTCTGCAAGTCCAAGTGCACCCTCCAAGAAGAAACAAAAAATGCTAGGCAAATAGTTGGGTAGGTAGATGGGGTTGCAGAAGTGGTGTTCCTTCCAAGCTGCATTTTGCTAATCAAATACAAGGAAAGGAACGTAAGGGAGCATGTCTAACTTCCCTTTTTCCTTCATTTATCACTCATTACTAACATCCCTTCACCAGTTGTGATTATGAAAGAATTCAAGGTTTTATGTTGGTCCTTATGGCCTTTAAAAGCCACATTTCTTGTGCAAAGTTCTTTTCATTTTGATCTACTCTTTAAACTAAGCTGTTTTCAACAAAACTTAGTAATATCACTCTTCATTCACCTTCTCCCTCCATATTAACCTCTAATCTTTATTATCTAGCTCCCTATGTTTCCCTTTCCCTACTACTATAACACCATGGTGTATAAATCCTAAGCATTGTACAAATACCCCCTCCTTGGCATTATAGCCATATGGTTCACTACTAGGGAATTGAATTAACACCTGGTTAAGCTCAAGAACCCAAGCCTAACCTCTTATCTCCCCAGAACTCATTGGCCTATTCAATCCTTCACTTTGCCAAGAAACCCTTAAAAAACCTTTTGGCACCCTTATACCCACTCAAAAGAAAAATATATGCTAAAGCCCACTTTCTCCGCCTTATCCTAAGCTCGAGACCCATTCGCGCTTTTGCATGAAAATTTCATTAAAAACCCGCTTATCCTAAGTTTTTGATACCCTGAGCGATTTTGCGAAAAAAATCATTTATAAACCATAGTTTCCGCCATTTTTCCCAAAGTTTGCGGCTATATAGGATTTAACAAAGAAATACATTGAAAACCATTTAAATTCGTTGAATTTCCTAAGGGGCCCACCGGGCGCAAATACCACGGAAAACATTATTTAAATCCCCGACCGATGCCGTATCATACGTGCGACTTAAGGGCCCGTCGACCGTCCGATCAAGCCTTTTAAATCCAACGATCGACGCAAATTTTGGATCGGCTCCGACGTCCGATAGATATCGTCTGATATCTGTCAGACGCTGATGTCACGCGGGGTCCACGCGTCTCCTCCAAACTCCATCGGAGCCCCCTCTGACAGATTCATCGCCGTATAGGAGGTGGTCCGATATTGCACCACTTGTCTGCCAATGTCAGCGCTGCCTAGCTGCCTACGTCATCACCACGACCGCGCGCCCTGCCCACCACTGGTCCACCTGTTTGCCATCTCACCACCCCCGTGGACAACTCACAGGCCGCCACGTCACCCCACCCTGACCCACCTGGTGACGTCATGCTGACGTCATTTAAAAAAGGCGCCAATGACCCGAAAAAGCCATATTTTGTCAAATTTTGCGCGTTTTTTGCACTTTTTGCAAAACACATTGTTGCGCCCTCTGCATGCATTTTACAACCAAAACTTCACCAACCTGCTCGAAACAACCAGGAGATCTTCAGCACGCCTACCCACCTGCTTTTCCGACCCAGGCCATCGATTTACCAGGTATTTGTCCGTGCAAACTTCTCTAAAACCTGGTTTTTCTCTGTAATAACAAAAAATCACTTTGAGCACAGAAAACGCGTAATTCACCAGAAAATTACCTGCACCGAGCTCCCTCTTGAAAAGTTAACGGTCGAAATTCATTAGCCAAGCCATTTAGACTGAACTTTCACTGAAAACCCGCATTCTTCGTTCGTGCAGTCGTGAACTAAAACCCGGAACCTGCACTCAATTGTTGAGAAAGGTCTGTTAAAGACTAATATTTGCCTTCTCAAGGGACTAATACAGTATTTCAATTGCTGCAGACTTGCCCTGTTA
Source organism: Pinus taeda (assembly GCA_000404065.3). NCBI lineage: Eukaryota > Viridiplantae > Streptophyta > Pinopsida > Pinales > Pinaceae > Pinus > Pinus taeda. The sequence continues at coordinate 57,531 of APFE031464556.1, read as the reverse complement.
CCCTGCATGTTTCAATTTTACCTCTTTACTCAGGCAGTGCTCTTTACTATTGCCCAGTCTAAGAAACAACAGTTTATTCACAAAACAGAATCCAAGTGACCATGGAGACTCCAGTTGCCCTCAATGTTGCTCCCTTAAATGCCCCTCAGAGAGAGCTAGAGTGGCAGGATTTGGCAGACCTGGACTACCAAATCTCAGAGGACTCCTCATCAAAATGCAAGTTCCACCTTCACCTGCTGAATGAGCTTAAGGCCAAACATAAGGATGGGACAGACATACTAGGCATTTGGGATTCCTTCCTCCCAATATTCAGGCTCCCTCAGATCAACCAATTCCCTGACCTGATTCATCTATGTGCTGTCTGCTATGACCCCATGCAAAGAGTTGTGCTTGACCCTTCAGGCTCAGTGGTATTCTACATGACCCCTGAGGCCATTAGAGAGATGTTGTAGTTCAAGACCCAGAAGAAATTGGTCCCCTTTTCTCTATTGGATTTGATCAACCAAGGAGCTAAGATGCTAACTAATGCACAAAAAAGAAAGCTCAACCAATTTTTCATTACAAACTCTGACACTGTGCTGTACCCTCCTATTTTTGATGGCTACCTCAATCAACTGGGTGTAGATCTTGCATACATGATCAGTTCCATTTTGGCGTACAAATCACTTGAATTTATTGATGAAACTGTACTAGTGATGATGACTATGTTTTCCCCTGGCAAGAGTCCAATCTATTATGATTATGCCACATATATATCAGATAAGATGCATGAGCAGTTTTTGAACCTGTCAAGAGAGAAGGTGTTCAGACACACCTCCTACATCTACCACCTCATTCTATATTATCAACATGAGAAGTTATCCTTCGTTGTTAAGAGAACAGATGCAGAACGCAATCCAAGGTCAGTAGTGTACTGGACCTCAGTATTTCATAGCAGAACCTACTCTCCATATACCTACTATGAGTTCATAGACCTCTTCATCCACCCAGCCATGTCTTTATTCCTAAGCTCGCCTCCTCCAAGACTGACTGATGAGATGCAGAGGATCCTGTAGTTATCCAAGGGGTACAACATAGGGGATTGGTACTTTTACCAAAACTACACCGTAATTTGAATATATGGGTGTGAGTTACGCCCATACAGATTGCCCAAGTATGTGCCTATGAGACTATTTGCCCTTGAATATTTCAGGCAATTTGGGAATGCTGATATGGTACACTTTGCAGGCAAGTGCAAGAAGGCACAGCTAAAGGTGAAAAATCAATTGGGCCACCTTGTCTTGAACAAAAGGGAAGGCTGGAAAGAAGCTGATAGAAAGCTAGAATGCCTTGGCCTGAAAACCAGCTTCCTTTGGAAGCCCTATAACCCTAATCATTCCATATCATTCAGAAGGCTAAAATATAAGCTCTCTAGTTATGACCATGTGAGTTTTCCCCACATTGAAAAAATTTCCAACCAACCAAAATGGAAAAGGGGCACACTGGAGGAATCGGTCACACAAGAAGAACTGAATGAAAGAGCTAGAAGACATCTTCTGAAATTGGCTGACTTGGAATCTCCTCCACAGGTATTCGCTCTGCCAAATCCTCAAGCAGGAGTAGCTGCCTCATCATCCACAGCACATCAAGAGGCAGTCAAAACCACAAGCCAAGCTCAGAGCAAAGGCAAGGAGAAGGACATGGAAGAGCAACAGGCACAGCAGGGACAGGTGCAGCTACCCCAACAGCTACAGCAGCAAAAGGAGAAACAGGTATAGGGGGAACAGACAACAGAGGCCCCAATGGCCACACAGCAGCAGCCAGCACAAATGGCACCCCCAAGGAAAGATTCAAGGATTGACTCCTCCGTCCTCCAAACCCCTCAAAGAGAGGGCGTGAACAGAAAAAGAGGCAGAGAGACTCCCCTTACAGCATCACCAACTGAAGGGGAGAAGACGCAAAGACTAAACCCCTTCTCTGAAGAAGAAATGCCAATGGGGCAGACTTCAGGAACAGGCCTGCCCAGCATGGAGACCTCAGCCAGCTCCTTCCAACAAGAGCAAGACAGGGTAGCAGTAGGAGAAGTAAGCTCCTGAGGACAAAGGAGGGAAGGTGAAAAAAGCATCAAGCAGCAGTTTAAAGACATCAAAAGCAGAAATGAGCCATTAAAGCTACAGCTATATAATCACCTATTAAAAATGGCTCCTACAAACCAGCAAAGGCTCATGTCTGCATATGATGCACATGAAGGAAAAATGATCATGAGCCATTTTACACAAACAGTGCAGCAACCACAATCAGCTGCAGATTATATCAGGACCAACCTGGAGGTCCTTTCCAAAGAAATCCACCCAATGGATCAAATAGAATTGCACAAACAAACAGGTGAGATGGTCTATGCCACATTGGCAGATAAAACCCTGGTAAACTATAGGCTGCAAAATAGCCTAAATAACACTGCTGCACAGCTTGAGATGGAAAGGGCTTCCTCTCAAGCTAAATACAATAGGATCAAAGCTCTGGAGGAAATTATAATAAAGCTTGGGCATGATCCTAAAGATGTTAAGGCAATGCAAGAAATTCTGAAGCTGAGGGATGTTGATATGGCAGCATTGAGAAAGATGTTAAAAATCCCAGCAACTCTTCATCCTCAAACAGAAGAGGTTGCCCAGATCAGGCAAGAGAAGGATGCAGCTGCTATGCTCATGACATTATACAAAGAGCTCATCCATACTCAAGAAAAGCTGCAGGAATCAGAGGCTACCTTGCAGGCAGCATTACAGCAAAAAGAGGTAGGGCAAACCTCAGAACCTCCTCCACAAACAATAAATCTTGAGGAAATCCCTCAAACCAATGCCCCTCCCAGCCAGCAGGTACAACAGGCAGCACCATCCACCTCACCACCAACAACAGAGCAGGCTGAAAGCCTTGATATGCAAAAGCTGAGGAATGAAATTCAAGTCTTGGAGTCTCATATGTCAGAGCTAAATCAAGCCAAGGATAGTCTAGCAAAAATAAATGAAAAATGTGACAAGTCCAAGCAGAATGTGGCTGAAAGAGAGAGGGAGGTAAAGGCCCTCAAGAAAAGGACAACTGAGCTAGAAAAAGAGCTCACACTAGACAAGGTCACATCTGAGCTCAAAAGGGTTGTGTGGGGCAACATTGGCCAGCCCATCACATATCAGTGGGAGTATATTGAGGCCATCCATGAACAAATCACGCTCATTGGAAAAGCACACAGAGAGATACAACGGGCAAGGGCATCTCTAGGCAGTATGCCCGAGATTGCCACTAGAATGATAAATGTGCTAAACTACAGAACAAGCTCCCAGCTCATAAAAAGGGTCCTGACATTGAGAAACCTGATTCAAACCCTGGAAAGAAGAACCCAGGATATGCAAGCAGACATCAACAAATTTCAGAATAGGTTTATGGCATTACAAAACAGGGGTCTGCCTAGCCTGCTGGAGCCATCAGGAAAGTTTCTCTCACATGAGAAATACGCTAAGAGAGTGAATACTTTTGCAGGAAATCAAATTTCAGAGGCAGCTAGTTCATCAACAGAAACAGGACCAATAACAGGGCAGACCCTCTTCAACGAGGTAGAAAGTTTATTTTTTATTATGAATGAAATCACACATTTGTGAGCCTCCCCATTTTTACAAGTATACAGAGGCCGATGAGACCATGAGGTCAATTTTGAGGCATCAATTGCCTACACCGGATGTATGGGAAAATTTGATACAATTATTGTTAAATCAAAGTCAGTAATTATGTTATTACCTTTTGAAAATATTTAAATTTTCATACACAGGAAGATAAACACACATCAACAGGTATGCAGAAAGAGGCTGAGCCAACTCAGCACAAGTATTCAGCCACCACAGCTGCACTAGCAGTCACAGGTGACAGGGCCGAGAAGCTACAGGAAGACACAACTGCACAGATATGTCATTCAGCAGTTATAACAAAGCGCTCAACCGACTCCGTGAGCTCCAAAGGTCAACTTGTTCTGACAGGAGTTAAGAGCCTTTAATGTTTCATTAAAGATTGTAATAACTTTCTCTCTGCAATTTCTGTACGAGTTAATGAAGATATTTTCCCTCTTAGATGACTCAATGCCTGAGATATTTTGTATAAGACTGCTATATATTCCCCCTCGCACTTGTTAGCAGGGGTTGGACATTGGATATAAGAAATCTTTTTCATATCTATTCTGCTCCTCTTCTACTGTAATTCTCAGAGAAATAATACAAAGGATGATGGAATTTCCAATGCTCTGTGTTATTTGATCTTGTCTGGTGCTTAGCTGAAAGTTGCAGGATTCCTGCGTATCTCATGACTCAATAAGTTTCTCTTGTACCTCTTTGTTATATGTTTGTTGATCTTTCATATATGTTTCATGTTTCCATGTTTGAACTGTTAATAGCAAGGAAAAAGAATAGTTCCAGGACTTAATCACAGATTACCCTGAACTCAATCTAAGCTATTTTAAATGTCTTTTCTTCAGTTATGGTAATGAAAGTGTAATTCTTAATTGCTACCTTTCACACTATGTCATCACAGTGATTTATCATTTCAGGAATTCAAGTTTTTCTCCTGAGGAATACATCCCTTTCTCACATCCCAGCTTAGTGAAAAATTCTTAACTGCTTTTCACTGGTTGATTACACTCCACAATCACAATTTAAAGTTTGTTTCATGAAGTATCTAAATGGCCCTGTAACTCCAGCTGCATCAAACTCAAGATTTCAAATAACCGACAGCCACAAACTCCATTTCCCAATGGATTAATTTCACCTGCAGAACTACAACTTTAAAGTTTCAGAAAGACATCCTCCCAACCTAACATAAACCAAAGAAACATTCACTTCATAACTAGCCTAAAATCTCCATAGAACAGAGACAAACCTTAAAGAGAGAGCCCTCTCTGATTATAGCTGGGCTAGAAGCTATAATCCAAAGATTGGTTAGTGGTTACCCCGGCCCTATTCCCTTGGGAGTCATAGGGAACAACATGGGTGATAACATAAATGGCGACTCCGCTGGGGAGCTCTTCAAGATTTAGAAAATATTGTATGTCTGCTAAAAATTACACTTAAAACCTAAATATCAGTCAAGGAGCCTTTAAAGTTGTTTCTGCACCAACACCTACTCTGCCTCAAGGAAGAGTTGATTCAAGTAATCTTTATACTCATTTGGAGATACATAGAGCCTTTCAAAAATCCTGTCGAGTCCTTGCTATACAAAATTTTCCTAAAAACTCAAAAAGACGAGCTCATAAGTTGGCTCCCAAAAAGAATCTTCGGTACACTAGGGCAAATCTTGACCCAAACCCCCCTACTGTCTTTGAAAATCCAAATACAATCCCCAAAATTATCAAGAAGCAGCAAGGGCCAGACAATCTTGCTGACCTAAGTCTAGAGACAGTTCACCCCAACCCCATCTCCACTCCAATCAAGGTACTTTTTCGTTCCACCCCTAATTCCCCTAGTTCTCCATCCACATCTCAAAGCCCTCCACCCACATCCTCGTCCCCCACACATACTCCCTTGACCAACACTCTAAGTTCTTCCATACCTATTACCCCTGTGGTACCCATTGTTCCTTTTATCCCAGTTGTCCCTGTCAATCCCCAAAACCTTGTGAATATGGCTATGAGATATGCACCTCTGCAACTACCTGCCAATCCTGTGGCTCTACCTCAAGATTACCAAGCCAAAATCTCATATTTTGACTCCACTGGCCCTTACTCTACTATTCAACATGCTAAGAGAATGCAGGATCATTTTGAAAACTATGAGATAGATGATGAGAGTGTAAGGATGAGAATCTTTGTCCAAAGCTTAACAGGTGATGTTCGAACTTGGTTCAGGTCACTTCTTGCAAATACCATCATAACCCCTGACGAGCTCTACCAATCCTTCACAAACAGATGGGAGAAAAAGAAGGATCCCCCACATATACTTGGTGAATATGACATGATTAAGAGAGGTCCTCAAGAGACAGTTCTGGAGTACTGTGCCAGGTTCAATAATGTATACAATGCAATACCCCAAAACTTAAGACCTCCTCCTGACTTGGCCCTATACAAATTCTCTGATGGATTTGACCCTGATATGTCTTATCAATTGAAAGAAAGAGCCCCTCAAACCCTTGAAGAAGCACAGAAGGTTGCTGTCACAGTTGAGGAAAACCTAATTGCTAAGAGGACAGGGCTAGATTGGAAAAAAGAGTTGCCTTTAAAGAGGAACCCTCAGCCTTTGACTAGAAATTGGATGTAATAATCTCTGGTATGAAGAGGTTGGGTGACAGAGTGGAATCTGTGGAAAGAAAGTCATCATGGGAAGCACCACAAAACAACCCTAACCGAAATCCAAACTTTAGGAGAAATCAGAACCCAAATATGGGTAAGGCCAATACTGATCCAGAAATAAGACCTCCATCTCAGGAAAACTATGCTGAAACATCCACTTCAGAGGAGCAAGTGGATGATACCCATATCCACCTAATGGGCCTTGATGATGAGCACCAAGTCTTCCTAAGTCAAGAAGATCATGAGGATGAAGACAGCAAACAATTCCAAACCAGGTTAGGTGAGTCATTTGACTTCAAGCAAGGCTATGACACCGCTGTTTATGAAGTCCATAAACAATACAAACTGAGAAGCAGGACTGTAAACATAACACTGACTGGAACAACAAAGGATAGACTGCAGCCCAAGAGTGCCATAGTAACAGAACCAATGAATACAACTGATTCACTCACAAAGGAAGTAACTATTGAAGAATTCACTAAACAAACACAGAAGCCACTAGCTGCATCCTCTGTACAGCCTAAACCAAGTAAAAAGCCTCAAGAGGTGAATGAAAAACACAAGCCCCAAGATCAAGAAGAAACCTTGCTAAACAAAGAAAAGGTGGTCACCCACAACACTAAGGTCCAATTTGAAAAACCATTTGACTTGGAAGCTGAAATCGGCAAACTGAAAATAGCCATTCCTCTTGCTAAGCTAGCCAAACATGACATCTATAAACAACAGATTGAGAAGTCCCTCCAACTCACTCAAAGAAAAGACAATGTCAGTGTGTTGGATGACACCCCTGAATCATTGTTTGGTCTAGAGGTTGATGGGAAAACAGCATGCACAGGGATATTGCCGTTTTATGTTAGCTTGCATATCCATGACAAGATATTACACAATGCAATGTTTGACTCAGGTGCCTCTCACAACCTGATGCCAAAATCAGTCATGGAAAGGCTGAATTTAGATATTACTAGGGCATATAAGGATCTATTTTCATTTGATTCTAGCCAAGTTAAATGTCTAGGCCTGATAAAAGACTTATGTGTATCCCTGGTCCAATACCCAAATAAAACAATCTTGATGGATGTTGTTGTTGCTGATATCCCACCCAAGTATGGGATGTTATTATCAAGATCATGGGGGGCTAAACTTCAAGGGTCCCTTCAATTGGACATGTCATATGCTACAATCACAGTCTTTGGTCAGCCCAAGAGATTATATAGAGAGTCACTCATGAAATACATGGTCAGCACTGCAGAGAAGCCTCAAAACTTTCCCATGTATGCTGTCCATTCTGACATAGACTTATATATCCTTTTCAATGACAATACAGGTCAACCAAACAATGAAGAAGTCCAGATAATCAAAATAGATCAGCATATCAATGAAGGAAATCCTGACATAGAAACATTGGTTGAGTCAAACGAGGAGAATGTGCAAGAGGGAAAATCATATGATGATGAAACCAAGACACCTAAACAAGATCAGGAGTCTAATAAACAAACTGCTCTTCTAGAAACAAAGTTGATCCCACCAAATGCGAAGACTGTCCTAGAAGTCAAACTAAATAAACAACCTAAACTACAACTCACAAGTCCAGACCACAGAGATATTATTCAACCCCCCCTAGAACAGGAGATCCTATGGTTCCTAGAATTTGTTGGATCAGTTAACAAATTAGGGGCAGGGGCTGGAGTGTGGGTGCATAACAAACAAAACAGCCATGTAGAGGGCCGAGCCTATAGACTAAACTTCAGGTGCACTAACAACATGGCTGAGTATGAAGCTGTGCTACTAGGCCTCAAGTTAGTACAATCCCTACAAGCCATAAAAGTGTCAATCCTAGGAGACTCAGACCTAGTTATCCAACAAGTGAAAGGAAATTTTGTCACAAATGACAAAAGACTGAGATCCTATAGGTCTGCTGCTACTGAGCTACTAGAGTCCTTCACTGAATTCCAGATTGCCAAAATTCCTAGGGCTCAGAATCTTCATGCTCATAGTCTCGCCACATTTGCAAGTACCTGTAAGCTGCCTTTTGAGCCCCATCACTGCTTCAGAGCCGAAGTAAAACACAGACCATCTGTCCCAAACAATGTTAAGGACTGGCAGGTGTTTGATGATGACACACAAATTAACAATTTCTTGACTTTGCAGGAAGAGTTCTCAGGTCTTAACATTGACACTGAGACAGCAAGTCAATCACAAAGACTTGAGACAGCAAGTCAATCACAAAGACTTGAGACAACAAGTCAATCACAAATACATGGTAAACACAATAACCAAACAATATCACCCAAAACAGTTAATCAAATGCTACATCCTACAATCTTCAACAAACACAACATACAAGAAATCCAACAAGCTAAATGTGAGAAGATAGCTGACTATGAAACTGAGGTGATACAATTAAAAGATAATTTTCTTCCAATAGGCTTAGCCCGTTTGGAAGACATTTTTGACTCCAATGATGTTCCCAATAAACCAAAATTGCAGCCCCTCAACACTACCATAGAAGAGCATAACATTGGGACAATTGAAAAACCCAAAATCATAAAACTATCTGCTGAATTACCTCCTGACAAAAAGCCCAAATACATTGACCTTTTTAAAGAGTTTCAAGATGTGTTTGCATGGAGTTATGAGGATCTAAAATCCTATGACACCTCTGTAATACAACACACTATCCCACTCAAGCCAAATCAGAATCCCTTTAAACAAAAATTGAGGAGAATCAATCCTATGCTCCTCCTAGCAATGGAACAAGAGGTACAAAAAATGTTTAAAGCAGGCATTATAGCACCAATCAGATTCTCTGATTGGATTTCAAATCTAGTCCCCACAAGAAAGAAGACTAGTGAGATAAGGCTCTGTGTTGATTTAAGAAACCTCAACCAAGTATCATTGAAAGACAATTACCCCTTACCCAATATGGATCACATCTTGCAGAGAGTATTGGGGGCCTCAAGAATTTCTTTACTTGATGGGTTCTCAGGCTTCAACCAGATCTTAGTCCATCCTGATGATCAGGACAAAACTGCATTTACAACCCCATGGGGAAGCTTTAAATATGTTAAAATGCCTTTTGGTTTGAAAAATGCAGGGGCCACATTCCAAAGAGCAATGGACATTTCTTTTGCTAAAGAGATTCATGACTTCCTTGTCATTTATTTAGATGATCTCACACCTTTTTCCAAATCTGACCAAGAGCACTTGAAACATCTAAGGCAGATATTCACAACTTGTAGGAAATATGGAATTTCCTTAAATCCTAAAAAATCCTTGTTTGGTCTAGAGGAAGGTAAATTGCTGGGTCACATTATTTCCAAAGATGGCATCAGAATTGACCCAGACAGAATCCAGGCCATCTTACAAATGCCTCATCCAAGAAATATAAAGGAATTACAAGCCTTTTTGGGGAAAATCAACTTTCTATGAAGGTTCATCCCAAACCTGGCTGAGCTGAGTAGATTGCTTAATAACATGCTTAAAAAGGATTCAAAAGTAAAATGGACAGTAGAGGCAAATCAAGCTTTTGAAGGTATCAAGTTTTCCCTCACCCAAACCCCTGCCTTAACCAACCCTCAGTTTGATAGGGAGTTCATCATATTTTCCTTTGCTTCCCAACACACAATTGCTGCAATTTTACTACAGAAAGATGACCAAGGGAATGATAAACCCATTGCTTTCTTTAGTAAAGCTCTTAGAGATGCACCCCTCAAGTACCAGATCATTGAAAAACAAGCATATGCTTTGGTTAAAGCTATTAAGGACTTTAGGATCTACATCCTATATTCCCATGTGATAGCCTATGTACCAAGCCCAATTGTTAAAGACATACTTACTCAAGAGAACTTAGAGGGTAGAAGAGGAAAATGGATTACAAACATTCTAGAGTTTGATATTGGAATAAAACCTACAAAACTTATAAAAGGGCAAGGTTTGGCCAAATTAATGTCTGAAACAAATTTCCAAACCCTGGACATCAACCAACTGGACAGTGAACCGGAGCTGGCGACTCCAAAGATCAATGTAGCCTTTGAACAATCCCCCTGGTATTCTGATATTTGTTATGTGTTACAAAACCTGTGTGCTCCCCCAGGGCTGTCCAGAACTAAATGTAGGTTCTTAAAAATGAAAGCTTCAAAATTTTGTGTTATGGATGGAAATCTGCTCAGGAAAAACCATGAGGGTATCCTATTAAACTGTTTAATTGAAAATGAAGCTAATAAAATCATGGAAGAATTTCATGCAGGTGATTGTGGTGGACAGTTATATTGGAAGTCCACTGTGGATAAAATACTGAGAGCTGGATACTATTGGCCTACTGTTTTCTCTGATATCAAGAAATTTACCACTGCATGTCACAAATGTCAAGTGTTTGAAGGAAAGAGACAGTTACTACCACTACCTCTAAGGCCTATTGCAACAGAGAGACCATTTCAGCAATGGGGCTTGGATTTCATTGGAAAAATTAATCCCTCATCTTCAGGCCAACATAGATGGATTCTAACAGCTACAGAATACTTCACTAAATGGATTTAGGCAATCCCATGTAGACAAGCAAATGATTCCACTATAATTTAGTTCCTTGAGACCAATATTCTTGCTAGATTTGGATGTCCTGATAAAATAATAACTGACAATGCTGCTGCTTTTAGGTCTAAGAAGATGGTCAGCTTCTGTCACAAATTCCACATTACTTTGGGCCATTCTACTGCATACTATCCCCAAGAAAATGGCCTTGCAGAATCATCAAATAAAAGCCTGGTAAACATGATAAAGAAAGTGTTGGAAGAGAACAAAAAGAATTGGCATAAGAAACTTGTCAATGCCTTATGGGAGGATAGATTAACAACCAAAAGATCAACTGGGGTCAGCCCATATGAGTTAGTCTATGGATTAGAAGCCAAATTTCCTTCATCGCTAGGGATCCCTGTTATGAAGCTACTTCAAGAAAGTCAAGCTGAGCCTAATGATATGCAAAGGAGGGTGAGTCAGATTATATGTTTACAGCAAACCAGAGACCAAGTTTATAACAGAGTTCAAATCTTACAAGAGAAGCTCAAGAAAGCTTTTGAAAGAAGGACCAAGACTGAGGATTTCAACATGGGTGACAAAGTTCTCAAGTGGGATTCAAGAAGAGAAAACAAAGGAAAG
>APFE031464556.1:0-12407 GCA_000404065.3 Pinus taeda | reverse complement strand
AATCTAAGCTATTTTAAATGTCTTTTCTTCAGTTATGGTAATGAAAGTGTAATTCTTAATTGCTACCTTTCACACTATGTCATCACAGTGATTTATCATTTCAGGAATTCAAGTTTTTCTCCTGAGGAATACATCCCTTTCTCACATCCCATCTTAGTGAAAAATTATTAACTGCTTTTCACTGGTTGATTACACTCCATAATCACAATTTAAAGTTTGTTTCATGAAGTATCTAAATGGCCCTGTAACTCCAGCTGCATCAAACTAAAGATTTCAAATAACCGACAGCCACAGACTCCATTGCCCAATGGATTAATTTCACCTACAAAACTACAACTTTAAAGTTTCAGAAAGACATCCTCCCAACCTAACATAAACCAGAGAAACCTTCACTTCATAACTAGCCTAAAATCTCCATAGAACAGAGACAAACCTTAAAGAGAGAGACCTCTCTTATTATAGCTGGGCTAGAAGCTGTAATACAAAGATTGGTTAGTGGTTACCCCGGCCGTATTCCCTTGGGAGTCATAGGGAACAACTTGGGTGATAACAACTACAACAATGGGTTGTGGGAGTGCATAGAAAAGGTATTTTGAACGTGCTAAATTTTCCACACTTTGGTTGAAGGCCATTTAGTATAATATATGTGCAACATCTCCTTGCATTGGGACATGATGGTTTTTTTTGGCTAGGGACAAGGATCCCAATCGATGAGATGCTCATTAGGTGAATAACAATGCTTCCATATCAAGGGAAGGACATCACAGATAAATTCATGGGTAGAAAAAAAGACAAGGTGATGACCCATATGATGAAGAAAAAGTTTGGGTTAGTGAATAAATCCCATAGATATGAGACAAACTCTATCAAGGATTAGGGTCTGCACTTCGCCACACATATCTTAGCAGCAAAGGTCATGAGGAAGTGTAAGGAAAATGAGGTGCCTATAGCAGTGGTGTAATTGGATGAATAGTGCAAGAAAGGAGTCCATTTCAATTGAGCTTCTTATCTATGTAAATATTTTTTGATGGACTGCAGGGAGGCATAGCAAGAAGGTAATATCTTCCACTATGCCTGGGTTCTAATTCTTATCGTGCTTGTTGCATGTAAGGAGCCAGAGTTTTCTAAATTTATAACTATTAATGTAGATGGATTTGAAGTAGTGAGGTATGCCTCACTTTGGTTTACAAAGGAGCTGAAGTGCACAAAAAAATACAACATCTTCTTTGTAGTGATTGTGATGGATCTACATATGGTGGTGAATAGGTATCCAAAAATCTGTCACCGATCTTGTATAAAAAATACTATCATACTGTGAAGTTCAAGGTAGATTTTGAAAGGGCATATGTGAAAGTGATGAAGGACCCAAAAGAGACATGGCATCCATTTCCATACCTAGTAACAGAAGATGATCTCCTCGCAGTAGTGTAGGAATGGCTAGAAGAATGGATGACTACACCTAGTGGAGCAGTTGGAGTAGTTGGAACATAAAAAAGTACCTCAAAAGGTGTGGGTATGAGTAGAAAAGATGTCAACGAAGAAAAAAAGGAAACAAGGCAAGGACATGAACATGAAGAACACCTCATTGATGGTGGGGTGTCAAAATATTAACCCTTTTTGGTGAAAATGTGGCCAAGAATGAAGCAGAAGATGGATAAGGGTAAGGGAGTAGTGTCACTCGCCCTCACTAATGGGGACATCGAAGAGATAGTGGAAAAGATCCAGGACATTAACAAAAAGGCAGGGGACAAGATTTATGATCGATGAAAATATATATCTTCTAAGGTGCAGCAAGATATGTCGGATCTAAAGGCATTACCACAGGCAATGAGGCAATCAGAGCAGGTATCCTAGTCGTTGCAACTAGAATAAAGACTGGAAGCAATAGACAATGAGTGAGCAAAAGGATGGTGTAGTCTCCAGATGAATCTTGCTATGCCACCCCTCCAAATGTTGCATGAATTTCACCAAGGTATCACCACATAATTACAGGAACGACAGAAGCACAATTCACTGTTAAAATCAAAGGCCAAGTCGGAAAAAGTATCGCTGAAGATGGAACTGGAACAATTGGTGAACGGTAGAGAGGAAACAAGACATTTATGAGAAAAACTGGTGAAGGTCATTCATGAGACTTGTAGCATAGTTCCAGATGTGCAGGTCCATAAAGATAAAGCACCAACATAAAAGGTCACAAAGCACGTGCTCGTGATTGAGTCAAAGGATACTATAACTAAGTTGAAATTTGAATATGAAGTATAGATATTAGCGTTGTGAATAATGTTGCAGCCAATTACGCCACTAGAGGTTCAGGAGTAGAGACAAGGGGACCTCAACAGAACATTGCAATTCATATCTAATACGGTGGTAGATTGTTTAAAACTACTTGACAATATGATGGAGGTTTGGACCTCACTATAGGAGGATACAAACTTCTTGAATATTAAGGGGGAACTGCAGGCCAAGCTGAAGCAGCGCAATGAGGTCCTTGCAGCTATGAAGACTTTACTAGTCTTATAAAGACTTTCCATCATTACTGAAGGGAAGAACCTTCAGGTGCAAATGTGATCTACGGAGGAAAGCACAAATCTTGTAGGAGAGGACTCAACCATGGCACATGGAACCCCTACAATGTTTTCATGTAGTTGATGAGAGGCTAAAGGAATTTAAGAGAACGGAAGCAAAAATACTACAAAAGAGTTTTGGTCCTACTACAGAAGCTTTGCTGAAGGAGGCATGCCAAGAAGATAAATTGATGGAAAAAATGGTCTAGTAGTACAATGCAGTGTACAATGAGATTGCAGCAAAAATTAAGGGTGATGAAGCTGAGTGACCCTGGATGCATCATGGGTGAGTGTTGGGGGCATGTTGGGCATGGCCCAACTTGGTCCAAGTTTTGAGTAAAATACCCCATAGAAGAAGGAGCGAACCACTCAGATGTGTCGAAGATATATTCATCAAGCAGAATTTTAGGCATTTGTAGATGGAACAAAGGCCTTATTTTGAAATGGGTATAAGGTATTATTCCTTGTTTTGTGGATCCATGGTATGTGGACTATGTTTTTTGTAAAGATAAAATATATTTAAGAGTATGTAATACTTTGTAAACAATATCATCGTAGAACATAATAGAAAAGATCATTTAACGATTGTATTCACATATAGACTCTGCAGTTTTTGGGAAGGCTCTACAGCTGAGTGCATGGACACCTAGAAGAGTTTGTATCTGAGCGTCTAAACCACCTGCAGCTGAGTGCACAAGTCGAAGATGTATATGTATAGAAGATTTATATAAATAAAGAATAATTTTTGGCTAAGTCTTGTATCCCTTATGTGCGTATTGTCTATTATTATGTATCTTGTTATGCATGCCTTTCACTGAATTAGGTGAACAACTGTAAGACATACTGTTATTTGTTAGAGTTAATGGGTTTAAAGTGAATCTGTTAAATCAATCATCTCTGTGCAGTTCGTATGCATGCGAAGTTATGTTAGTGTGAAAATTCCTAGAAGGTGTACCAAAAATCCTCACTTAAGTCACTAGGTGGCAAGTGACCCCAACAACAATATTATGGTTGTTGTCATCTTATATTTTCAATAGAAATGGAAAATCTGTAGTAAAAGAATGCAAGAAAGAAAATAGAAGAAAATTAATGTATCTAGAAGAATAACCCAATTAGAAAGACAATTTTAAAGGAACAAATATTTATTGATAACACCTGGTGAAGGAGATATACTTACTAGTCTATAAGTCCCCCTCCGTAGGATGGGTCCTTTGATATCCTTGATGTTTCAGAAATAGAATTGTCTCTCTTAATCATGTGAAAAACCCAAACAAAGTGAAGAACTTGAATGGGAGCTCAAGAAAATGATGATAATGATCATCGTGAAGAATGGATGAAAAACCCTCCTTTATATAACAAAGTATGAAGTAAATCTCAAAAATGGAGACTAATAAAATATTATTGACCAAATTCAAATCTAAGTACTTGGAATACTTTATTATATTTATTAGAGAGGAAAAAGGAATTTAAAATGGTTAAATTCCTTTATTTAGAAATAATTAACAAATAAAATCATTTATTAATTATTTCATGAGGAACAAGAAAGCTGTGAAATAAAAATAATTATTAAATAGTGACTAATAATTATTCTAAGAAGAGAAATAATGAAATTCAAATAAATAATGACTTAATAATAATTCATACAGAAAACTAAATAACTAATTATTAATCTAATTATTCTCATGGAGTTTTTTATTTAAATCATAAAATAATTTAATAAATGTGGTTTACTAAATTATTTTCCACGGTGAAAGTGGTTTTATTATGGTAAAATTAAATCCATATATTGTATTTTGATCCACCTAGTTAGAAATGGCAAGGGGATCATTTTTTCGTGATAACATGTTATAAGATCAATATAAACTAGAAGTAAATACATGATGCCACTATTCCAATATCCCTTCAGTTGCAGAAAACTATTTTTGTAGCCTCCCATAACTGGTTCGGGTGAGAGTGCGATATGCTTGCAGGTCATTTCCAAGAGGGCTAGTAGTTGACAGTTTTGTTAGTGTGCAGAACACTCTGAACCTGGGTCAAGCCCCCTCAAACCAACAAGGTTTCGCCATTCTTTGACAACTATCACATCTCTTATCATATTCTTTGGTATCCTCAAAAAGGGGAGGCCAATAATATCCTAAGTGAAGGACTTTAGAAGCAATTCTTTTATTATCGAAGTGTCCTCCACATTGTTCATCATGACAAGCCTTTAATATCTTTGGTACCTCATCTTCTCTGACAGATCTTTGAATGATCATATATGGCCCTGTTTTGTATAATTCTCCATTTATCCATGCATAAGATGTGTTAATTTGAATTACCTTTCATTTCTCTCGAGGAGACAAATATAGTGGTAACTTCCCTATATCCAAATAATTAGCAATATCTACAAACCAAGGAGGTTTAATAGATACTGCAAAAACATATTCATTAGGAAAATTATCTTCTACAGGTACATCATTATTATCATTTTGAATCCTAGATAGAAATTCAACAACTGTATGTTTTTTCCCAAGTCCATCCAAAATAATAATATTGAACTCTTGTAACAAAAATAACCATATTCTAATTCTACCATTAGTGATTAGTTTATTCATTAAATACCTAGTTGCAGAATGATCTGTGTGTAAAAAGGTTTCATAACCAGTGATGTAATGTCTCAATTTATTAATGGCATGGTGTTGACGGTGCTAAACCCGCCAACATGTTAGGGGATCTCCTCAGTAAGAAGTCCAAATTAGACCTCAGACTGTTTGGTGTAGGAGTCCCACCAGTGGGTTGTACGGTATTTCCTTAACCGTAGTTTCACATAGAGGAAGTTAATATGTCCATGTTGGTAGCAAAGGTGTGACAGTTGCAAGGAAGGTGCATGAAGAGTTCTAACATAACAAAAGTGGGGTGCGTGAACCCCTTGGAAACTTGTGATAGTAGGTGGCTTGGAAGGGAACGCACGAGTGAAGATGCATCAAAAACTAGAAAGGAAGTTAGCTAACAAGCCAAAGTGATGGTTAAACCAGTCAACACATTTCAATAGGATTCATACATACTTATACAGAATAGTCCATACATCATGCATAAGAAAATATATACATATATCATTCAGAGTAAAAAAGATAGTTGGAATACAATGTGACATATGTATGAAACGTGTGTGGCTTGGTTTTATTAAGAAGTGTAAGTTCAAGTCATACAATACATCCATGACCAACCACTAGTTCCGACAGCGGAATGTTACAGTCACTGCCGCCTACTCCTCCAAGGAGATATACTAGCTCTATGTAGTGGAGAAGCCAAGGCTCGTTATAATGTTTTCCAATCTTTCTTTAAGATACTCCTATTGGAAGGTTGGATGACCAAAATCCCCTGTAATGAGTTATGGGGAACTATATATAGAAAATGGTGGAGTGACCCTTGAAATTCCCCTTTGTGACTGTTTTCCTACTCTCATGACTTTCAACTACTCTATGACTGTTACATTCAACTATAGACACTTGAACTTCCACTTGACAAGATGTTACATATAATATACACATGTACCCATGTGAGAAAAAATAGGCTTGAGCAAGCCTTGCAAGACATCACTAACACTCAGACCATCTGGTGAGACCAACTCTTTGACATCCTTGTGATGGTCGATGGTGGCGAACTAATGCCAAGCTTGGTCATCCATGATGGTGTTCGTGCACTCAATTGTGGCATCGTGCTGAAAGGGAACTCTTGCCTCCATTGCATCTGGGTACACTAATATGGCCCCTCTATTTGACTCATCTAATAACATGTGCATGGTCATCCTAGGTGCGACTGGACTTGCAAAATGTTGATTCATAGTGTCTATGTTTATCTCCAAGCATGTGTTGGTGGTCGAGCGCATCAACTTGTCAAAATACATGTTCAGCTCCAGTTGGACTTGCTTCTTGTCGTTGCCTCAGTGAGTGTACCAAATGGGTGGGATCACATGTGTGCATACAATGACATGCATGCTGATGAATTCCCTTACATGAGATCAACAACATTGATCACTTTTCCTGCTCCATGCTAGTTGCTGGGATGGATCTATAACTTGTACAGGTGTAGTTTCATCCGTTTGTGCATGTTTCACCCCCTGTTGTACCTGCTCTTATTGCAACTCATTCTCTATTCTATGCAGCTCCCGATATTCCTTGAGTTGTTGCTTCAACACATACCACTCCTTCTTTGTTCCTTTCTCTTCCATCGTGCGAATCTCGTGTCGCACCGTCACCTCATAGTCTCAATCTCCAAAGCTACTTTTTTCATGAGTAGATTTCCTTTGAGCTTGCAACTTCGCTCTACCTCTATGCTATCAACAACCTTCCTTTTGCACTCGCCGCATGCAGGTGTGATGCCTTCTATTGTTGTTGATGGTTCTACTCTCTATGATATTACTGCCATCTTATCTTGATGTCCTTGTCTAAGACTAGCTTGATGTCTTCATACACAGACAAGTTCATAGACACTTGGTTGGCTACAACCCCAATGTGCTCTCCATAGTGTCCTTTGAATCTGCTCTTCTAAAGTCCATTGTACATTTTCTGTTGAGAGTCAAACGAACACCTTTGATGCTTGGAGACATAGCAACACTCATGGAAAGAAATTTGTCAGTCAAAAACCAAACGAACTTGAGAACTGACTTGCAATATACCTATGTGATTGGTAATGGATGTTGTGTGATTTCTGTTGGGACATCAGGAGACTGACTTCCAAAATTGCACAAGGCACATTCCAGGCTTTCAAGAGGTGGACTGACTACTAGAACTATGCAATGCACAATCCATTCTAGTCTGATAAGGACTGAAACTGCACAATGCGCAATTTTAGTAAGTAGTGACATGCAACAAACTCCAATGTGCAGTTTATAGGGCCAACAAGACACTGCCTCGAACAATTGTGAAATGTAATTTTGGACATCAATGCTAGGCTAATATTGCACAATTTTTGGAGGGATGGCAAAGCCTTCACTTTTGGAAATGCGTAGTGCTAACCAGGCAAGGAATAGTCCAGGCCAAGGCAGCCTAAACCGACTAAGGAGCGACTGAAACAATGATAATTCTGAATGCATGGTGAGATGAGTGCAAACAATATTGAATGATCATACATTCAAACAACAAGTGCATGATTCAAAAAATGGGAAAGCATGCATGTGTAGGAAGCGAGTCCCTGCAATGACGACTAACCGTGCAAAAACAATGTCATGCATGCGACAACAATGAGATGTGAATGAAAATTGAAATGATGTTTCTACAAGCTTACATACATCAAAATGACAACAAGCACTCACTAAAATCAACTAGACATCGTTAACATAGAGTGAAACACAGAAAGCAACATAAACGCAACGCAAGACATGAAACATCGACTTACCCCAAAACAACTGAGTTGAACGTGCCGATGACTCCTAGATGCAATGTGTGATGTCAGAGCTATCAAGTCAATTCAAGGGATGAGCTTTGCAAAATCTAGTTGATGAGTTTTGATAAAATTGACGTTGTGATGTGCATGCCAGAAATCCAGGAAAAAGTACACTTGACAGGAGGTTCCTGAAACGATTCTTGCATGTAACTTCCACCTACTAAAAATAGATCCCTAAATCAAGGGATTCATTTGTATGTTCCATTGGGAGAAGAATTTCATGCATGCAAATCAGTTTCACTTGGTCTCAGAGGGAACTGGTCTTGGATGAAAATCTATGTAGTTTATTGGCTGAGCAGAGATCGTTGTCCCAAATTGATTACACAATTTCTAGGAGGAACATGTGACTGTCTTCTAATATTGCACAATTTCTAGGCTAAGTAGTTATCCTAGGTCAGACCTTGCAATTTTCTCAACGAGGCCTCTCTAACTGCATTGCGCAATTTCTAAGCCCAACAGGCTGCCTTCCTAGATTTGTGTAATTTCTAGCTGCTAGGCTGGCTATCCTAGAGGGATTGTGCAATTTCTCGGCTGAGCAGCTATCCTTGGATGAATTTTGCTATTCTAGAGTCCAACTAGCTATCCAACTAGGTTTTCAATTTCTGGAGGGAAATTTGGTTCCCCTCCAGAATTAAGCATTTCCCAGAGGGAGATTCTCAACCAAAAACTAAGAGTATGTCCGGAAATCATCTTGTGAAAGAGGTGGAAAAAACTTTCATACACAGGTTGTCAAGACTCTAAGAAATAGCTGAAGTTGATATCCTTGAAATTGAAAGGCATGTTCTTGAGGATCGTTAGTAGGGAGGCTCCAAAAAAAAGCTAAGGCCCAATTTTAGAGGTTGGTTGTAGTCACTACAACACTTGGTGACACACTAGTAGAACTCTAGCTCTCTAAATGGACCATGTTTGTGAAAAGCAAGTCTAACATCTTTGAAAGTATTGTTCAATTCATTGGTTGTATTGGTTTTCACACTTGCTCAATTGTGAGATGTAGCTTCTTCCAAGCCCTTCATTGATCGGCACACATTTGAAGCCAAGCCAACACATTGTTTTGATTGAGGATGAGGGGTATATTGGTGCACAAGTAGTATAGTCCTCAAAGTTTTAGTTTCATCTTTGGTGTTGCTCTACTGCCAGCAAGCCTGGATAGTACCCCAATGGAGTTACGCAGGAACACAAGCATCGCTCCACTACTAGCGAGCCTGGTTAGTACCCCAATAGAGTTACTTGCGTCACCTCTCTCTTCTTTCGCATTATTCATTTTTCATTATTTTTTTATGAAATTTTTCACTCTCTCTTTTTTCGTTTTCCATTTTCATAACTGTGCATAACACTTATTCATTTCAGAGGAGGAAGAGGGGTCCTGACTTATTGAGAGTAGAAGAGGTTTCTCCTTTATACAAGTTGTTTATATATACCTATGACGTGCTTGTTAATGTTTTCCCCCTCACCTTACTCTACTTGACTGAGCTGAAAATGATTAACCCAAAAGGAACCGACAAGAGTAGGCGATACTAGCTAGTGTGCAAGAGTTGTTTTTTCACCAAGGTTCACTTCAAACAATACGTATTTTCCATTGATGTATCATGGAATGAAGAAAAAAAGTTCTCATATAGAGGTAGGATGATAGATAACTGAGTATTGATAACTGCACAATTCCTCTTGTACTTTACCCAGCTTGATCCAAGAGTCACACACGGTTCATGCAAAGCTAACCTATGGACATAAACAAGAAAACAAAACAAAAAGAAGAGTAAGAAGCAGAATCAAATGTGTATGAAAAGAGAGTAAGAAAACAAAAAATCAAGGAAGCAAACACAAAAATAAATGAGCAAACATGTATGGAAGAAAACAACTCAAAAGCAAACACTACTCCTACACCTAAGCTAGCAGTGCATGGGCCTGATCACGCAAAGTGATATTTCCAATGCAGCCACTAGCACATTGGTTGTCCCTCACTGGTGAAGGCATGGTTCATGAACTTCGCAGTTGCACAAACCAGTAAGCATGAAAGATATAATGATGAAGATGAACACACTCTGAGCTTAAGTGAATCCACAGAAAAGAAGTAAGTGAAAGCACATGAAATGCACTCTGTGGACTTGCCATGGTGTTTGTTGGGAATGGATTCCTCCAAGGACAGGTTTTGGGCTAAAACACCATGTTTTGGGAAAAATTTGTAATAAATTTGTAAAGTCTCTGCATTTTGTGGTCACAGAGCGCGAAGGTGTCAAGAGTCATAAAGGGTTGTCCACCATTATTTTGTAAAGTGTAAAGTCAGGTGTAAAGATCCACCCATAGTCCACGGACCATGGGATTGTATAAAAAGGAGCTAAGTAAGTAAGCTCTAAGTAGTTAAGTATGAAAGGATGAAGTAAGAATAGAAGCATTAGGGTCTAAGTGTTCTCAAGTCTTAGCATAGATAGAGGCTATGTAGCTAAGTGCATAGAGGCCTAGGGTGGAAGTCCACAACTGAGTGCGCAAGCACCTACAACTATGTGTGTAGGGAAGATAAGGTCCATATTAACTTAAAAATATCAATAAAGAGAAGTATTTTGTAGTTACTGTGTATTTGGTTCTTGTTACTGCATCTAATTATATTAAGTTTTGGGTTTAATTTACAATGTTTATGTGACGCGCGAATGTATGTGATTGCATTCGTTAATTGAATGCAAGTAAGGATATCAGTTTATGTGGTGGTAACTGTGATTGATCAGTAAGATAAGTGAAAAGCTTAAGACAACTTGGGAGCATATACAATACATTGTCATAGGTGCACAAAAGTACCTAGATCATGGGTTATGGTTGTGCAAAGGTCAATCGTACACCTTCGCGGAGGTACTGAAGGGAAAAATAAAGGGTAGACTAACAGAGCCCTAAGGCTTAATGACCTACACGAAAGTAGGAGATGAGGGTATAAAACTAACATACGACCATCTCAGGGTACAAAAACTTGGTTGCAACATCCCCCCAAACTACTTCGGGTGAGACTTTAGTATGTGCTCCGCGGGCTGATGGTAAAAGGGCCAGTAGTGTAGGGATTTGTTTGGATAACTAATGTTGAACCTCGGTTAGGCCCCATGAAGCCAACAAATGATTCTTTTGATGGGAATCAAATCTGCACGAGAGATGTGCGATGTCATATCACTAGAATCCAACTAACAAAGAGGTCGAATACTAGTTGGAAAGGAAGATCCATGAATTCGCAGCGCAGGAGAATAAAAGCCCACGATTGATGAAGGAACAATGGCTAGATAGGTACCTATATATAGAAATCCACAAAATATTTTTATGTTCCTTTCCAGTTGAGTTATATGAGTGGATCGTGAAGCTAGCAGATAGTCAAGGAATGTGGAGGCTTGATGATCCTATTGTCTCCACCGCAAAGTTAGTACAGATACTAGAAGCCTCTGAGGATAAGATCACCTACATTGTTGATCATTGGATCAATCATATTATAGGATGTTTTGTGACAGAATTCAGAGCTGATACCTCAATTAGTTGTAGCGAGGCAGAGCAACACTTTTTCAAATGTTCGCGAAGTAAGTACTTGAAGTCTTTAAATACTTGAATTAAGATGTTATTGTGTGAAAAACAAGTTATGCATCTACCTTGATGTTCGGAGCTACGCGAAGTGGAAAGACCTATAGGAATGAAGGAAGAACAAGTCCTGAATACAACACATTGTTTCAGCTCCATTGAGTGACAAAGAGGGGGTAGTGTAGGCTTCTCTGTGAAGTGTGGTTCAGTTAATAAAATAGGGGTTCCCGCACCTTCCACCTCCACCTCCTCCACCTCAAACTTCACCACCATGACCTGCAACTTCGCCCACACCACCACCACCTCCGCTGCAGCTCAACATGGAAAATTCAGTGAAGAAGTCCTTTTCTAAGGGCTTCAGAAATGAGGACCCGGACCACTTCTAGTTCGTCATAAAAGTCATGTAGGAAGCTCAGGGTGTCATAAACGATCACATGAAGAAGGAAACATTGTTTAGCGCTTTGTAGGATCACACATTAACATGGTACATCAAGTAATTTAGTGATAACCCAAACGCTGGGTTGGTAAACGTGTAGATCATGTTGAATAAGGAGTTCAATAGGCCTAAATCTGAGGCATAGTTGATTGTGGGGTTCAAGGAAATCACGATGAAATAAGGTGAGAGACCTTGGGAATTGGATTAGAGTTTGAAGTGTAAAATTTTCGAAGCCAATGTGAAATCAATAGATGGACAACATCGCAAGTGGTTCGTGGCTTCGCTCTTGCCTCACCTCAAGGTTGCACTCTTACAACATAAGATTACGACTCAGGTGGAGACCTTTGATCCAGGTGGATATTGGTGGCCACCTGCCAAGTCCACATGGACCCCCACCATTGTCTTTCTCAGCATTTTCAGTTTCCTTAATTGTAGCACAACTT
>APFE031464554.1:0-20264 GCA_000404065.3 Pinus taeda | reverse complement strand
GTTTGTCCTGTTAATTTCTTGCATGTCATTATGTATGCCCACAACACCATGTGAATCCTCAAATCCTAGTACTTTATGTTTACATTTCATACCATGGTCAATACATTCTCAAAAATCTTATTAAAACCTTCCATTATCCTGTTTTCCTGAGGACGATACAGAGTGCTCTTCTAATGGTAAACTTGAAATTCCTCAATTAGTGCTTCAATTGTCTTATTAAGAAAGTGTGTCCCCTGATCTGTCATCAAGATCTTTGGACATCCAAATCTGGATAATATATATTCGAAGATAAACTTCACAGTGGTTTTTGTGCTGCAATCTTTAACTGGCTTTGTCTTGGTCCACCGTGTCAAACAATCCATCACAGTGATGATATATCTTGCACCAATATTTTTCCCTGGTGGACTAATTGGTCCAACAAAGTCAATTTCCCATTTGTCAAAAGCCTACACTGTCACCTATGGTACTGGGGGAATTTTATCTCTTATGGACGACTTTCCTTTCCTTTCACATACATCACATGCTTGGCAATAGTCCTTCACATCCTTATGTATTGTAGGCCACCATAGCCCAGCTCTGAGAATCTTGTGTGAAATATGGATTTTCCTGCATAACGGCCACCTACTACTCCTCCATGAGATTCTACCAGAATTCTCTGTCTTTCATGCTCAAGGACGTATCTTTGTAATAATTCATCATGTCGCATTTTATACAAATATCCCGTAATTGGTGAAAAGTCAGCTGCTCGAACCACCAATTCCATATTTTTCTTTGTAGTGTACTCTGTGGGTAACATTTCTGTTGACAAAAACTAGACAATATCTGTGAATTCATCATCTGCGACTTTAATTGCAAACAGATATGGATCGGGCATGTTATCTTCAATACTTATAGGATCTTCTCATGTCTCTCTCCTGAATAGATGATCAGGCCCAACATTCAATCTTCCTAGATTCACTATAACTTCAAAATCAAATTATTGTAATAATAACATCCACCGACAAATGTTCCCTCCTAGAACAAGCTTATTTACTAAATACTTCAGAACAGAATGATCTATGAACATATTAAAGTGTCCTCCCAACAAGTAGTGTCTAAACTTTTGTAGGGCGTACACCACAACCAACCCCTCCCTTTTTGTCATACCGTAATCCTCTTTTCCCTTTGACAACTTCCTACTTGCAAATGTTATGGGATGATCAATATCTCATCCCCCTTACTTCACTAATATATACCCAATGTTATGCAAGATGAATGAACGTGCACATGAAACTCTTTCTTCCAGTCCTATAAAACTAGAATCGACGCAGCTACCATCTTTTCTTTCAGCACGTTCAGGCTCTTCTGGCATTCTTAATCCCACTAGAAGGTCATATCCCTCTTTAGAAACTTCTCCATTGGTGAAGTTCTATGCACATACCCTTTAATAAACTTCGTGTACTAGAATGTGTGTCCTAGCATCGTATGGAATTCTCTTACTATATTCAGTGTTAGCAGGTTCACAATGGATACAATCTTCATCAGGTCCACCATCAATCCTTGTTTACAAACCACATGTCCCAACAATATTCCGAATGACACATATAAGATGAACTTCTTCAAGTTCAACGATATTTTACACTGCCTGCATGTATCTAGCATCAATCATAACCTCGCCACATGTTTTCTTAATAGTTCGAACACTATCCAATCATCAAAGTAAACTTCCAAAATCCTATGTATATACTCCTTGAAAGATGCAATTACAACTCTAGAAAAAATGGCAGGCACATGCTTCAATTCAAATGACATAGATTTGTACTGATAGGACCTCCACTCTATAGAAAATGTTGTTTTATGTCTATCTCTGGGTGCAATTTTGATCTAGTGATACCCTAAGAAACCATCTATAAAAGAGTAAACCTCTTGTCCTCCTACATTATCCAGAACTTCATCTGTAAATGGTGTGGAAACCAGGTTATGCAGGCATGCATCATTCAACTTCCTTAAGTCGACATAGATTCTAATTTCCCCTTTCACCTCCTTCTCCTGAACTACCATGGGACTTACCCATTAAGACTCTTCAAAAGGTTCAATTATCCCCACTACTAGCATCTTGTCCAATTCTTCCTTTACCTTTTCCTTATATTTTGGGTTTATTCTATAAGGTCTCTTCTTAGCAAGGTTTGAATCAAGCTTAAGAGGAATCCCCATAACTCCCAAATCCCCTAGAATGCCTTTCATATTCGAAAATTTAGAAGGAAACAACTCTTGATATTCATGCAACAAGTTTGTTATCTTACTAATAGTGTCTTCGTACCAGTAATCTCCTATGGTTGCATACTTCGGTTTAGCTTATGTCCCTATATTTACTTTCTTCATTTTTAGTGGTTGCATTGTATTCGACATATCTATTTCAAGTGTACTCACTTCATGATCACCTTCTAAATCCTTGATATCAATGTTCCGTGAATCTTCGTCCTCTTTTGTAGTGAGATTATAACATTTTATCACATATCAGATCTGTGTGGCCCAATGAGGTTGCCAGATAACAAAAAATTCATTCTCAAAAATATTCTTCTTAACTATACTGAGGGTTGCATCTATATGTGGACAGTCAACTTGAAATGTGAATTTCATCACAAATCCATCCACCATCTTCGTCTAGCTAGCAAGGCCATGTCAAAGTTTAGTCTCCAAATACCAATTCTTCGGGATCATCCCCAATGTGTGTATAAATCCATTCACCCATTCCTCTCATAGAATGTCTTCCAAATATATAATACATAGATTTATATGATCCCCTGGATCAATTTTACCATCATATTTATCCACAAGCTACGTGTCTACTTGAACAAATCTTACCAACATCGATCTCCTACATTTTTTCCATTCTGTGATATTATTCTTGTGAGTACCCCACCATATGGCAGGAGTAGCCTTTAATGCCTGATTTAGAGCTTACAATCTCTTATCTTCTAGTACCCATGTCAAATAATCCCCAAGGAACATATTTATATCACTCAATCCATCATACAGAGGTAAATCGCATACCTTGGTTGTCCTGCAGCGCACTGCCTTAGTGATTTTTTCACATCGCCTATTCGATACTTCATGCAATATGTTCTACCAATTCTCTAACTCTTTGTCTGAATTTGAAGGCTAGGAACAATGTTTCTCCCAAGTCATCTTCCCATCTATGGTAATATTTATCTAGTCATCTTCCTTCGCTATGATCTAATAGATATGATCAATGTCACTTGCGCCATAGTCTTCTTTGAGAGGCTATGCATACCCTAGACCTTCTGATGGATCCAATGGAACAATAACTCTCATATTATTTATTTCAAATATCATTTTACTTTTCTTTAGATTAATGATAGCCATATTTTCAAATTCCCAATCTAATCTGAGCAACATAGGGTAAGGATTACTATCATCCGCAATCTCAATTTCTTCAAATTCAGTGGTAGTGTGCACTCTATCGATGTCCACTGTGACATTAGACAACCTTCCTAGGGGTATGATTTTATATTGATTTTCCATCATCAACTGAATAAAATACCATTGTAGCTTCGACTTCCCCATCAATTCCCAAGTTTGTCTTGACAAGACATTGGCATAAGACCCCAGATCCAAGGTCACCTAGTCCATATCATATTCTCCAATTTTCACTGTAAGCCTCATTTATTTTCTCGTTCTCTTCTTGTGCCTATGCAGGTTATTCACTGCGCACATCTCACTTTGTGATACTTCCTTAGAAGCACAAGAATATATAAAATCTTGTAATCCCTCTCCGACCTTTTTATTTTTTAATAACTTTTATACAGGTCTACAAAAAGGACATGAAGATATTGAGATCCACCTCTTGTGTCACAATGAATATTATATCATGGTTGTCATTTTGAACTAGTTGTGTGGTTAAGGTCGAGTCCCCATCATCCATAAACCTTCACCCTGTCTCCATGAATACTTATTTTTCCTTCATGACATCATATGTGGGTACTTTTTCAATATTCTTCCTCACTAATGTGGCTTCAACTTTATTTTTCCCATAGGCCTTATCATTTCGAGTGGTAGTTCCACTCCTTGTTATAATGTCAACATGTTGTTGATCTTATCTTGGCGCAGTAGTCATCATCTAGACGTTTTTTGTAGGTTGATCATTTCTTTTTTCCTGGATCTTCGCAATGAGGATGGGACATCCTTCTATGACATGATGAAAAACCTTACAGTAATTATAGGTTTTCGTCAAGTTCTGACAAACTCTCATGAAGTGTCCAACATGTCCGTAGTTGTAATAAATAATTTATTAATGACTTCAACCACCTCCTCCTCCTCCTCCTTGTCCCTATCCTTGGAATACTCCTCAACCAACATGTTTACCTCGCTCTTCATGTGCATTTCCATTTACTTGAATTCTATAATTATCAGCAATGCGCTCCGTCATTAAGTCATAACTTAGGCAATTTTTTTCATCATGGCCTCCTAATATATAGAAGTTACAAATCAACTATTTCAGGGTTTGTATATATTTCTATAAAAGATAGTGTCTTCAGAGTGATTCTCACCGCACTTCTTACCAATCTGGCACCACAAAGCCGAAGTTACTGGATTACATTCTCTGTTTTCAATATAATCTCTAAATACTAGCCATTAATCTTTATAGTGATCTTTCGCTTTCCACTTTGTACACCAAAATTCTGATATTTTTGGTCTCACTTCTTTGCCTCTCTTCAAATCCTATAATTCAAAGGTTAATGGAGCTAGTTGATTATGTATATGTTGTACACCTGCGTGAGTATCTCCAATAGGAAAAGCTTCCAACTTCATGATAATCTCTAGTGCTTCAGCTTGCATCCTGATGTTTTGTTGTGTTAATGAAACCTGATATGTGGCAACAATACAACTATAAAGCATTATTTATGTTGTTGTGGGGTTATATTGAAGCTCACTTGACCCATCAACACCTCAAATCTCTAATCAATTCCCACAAAAACACAAACATCGCTTGTTTTATTTCCTTGAGCTTTGTGATACACAGTGCTTCTTAAACTTTATGACCAATGTTTCCTTGATATCATTAATCGTAGCATTTAGGTTACTTGCAGAGTATTCATATACCATGTTAGTGCTCTTTCCCACATTGACGTTATGAGTTGTCCCTTATTCACATCATCATTATTAATCTATCTCTATGTCCATACTGCATCAACTATGAACTGGAACTGGTCAGGGTCTTTTTATCCAAGTGCCTTAAAGACACGAAGCTTAATGTCATATATGATTCTTCTTCTTCTCGATCCGCTAGGTGGAGGCGAAGGTGGAGGTGTAGGTGGGGATGGAGGTGAAGTATGAGGATGGGGGTGGGATGTGACAGAGGTGGATGGATGATGTATCCCAAAGATGCCTTGATTTTGTTCATCTCCTCACTTCGACACACCTTTAGGGTGGGTGGGGGTTGTAGGGTTATTTATTTCTTCTTTGCTCTCAAATCCTAATAGAGGGTTATAACCAATATTAATAAAATTCTTCAGATCTATTTGTACCATTTTCCAATTTGCGTACATCATATTTCTAGCTTATTTCTTCTTTTCGCAAACATCAATCTGATTCCATCCACAAAATCCCCTTTTAAGACAATAACACCTTAATCTAGAGCTTCAAAGAATTCAATAACTTACCTCATGGTCCATTAAACAATCTTCATTCAAGTTCGTTATAGGATACAGCCCCGTCAATTATGAACTTGGTGATGAATCCTCCCAAAATGCTCTCAATCTAGAAATAATTAGCCCTTGAGATATTGTTATCGATCCACTTGAGCCTTTGTATCAAATCAGGATTCCATAGCTTAGGTTCGACGCCTTTGAAGCAATCCCTGTGCTCGGCCAACCTAGATATCCATTCAGGCCATTCAATGTGGAACGAACCAAAGAAAATATCGTATTGTTGTTTGAAAATATATCTGTGTAACCAATCTTCAGTCGATAATCTAGGGTTTATATTATTTTTTGTTGCAAATTCCATTTCTTTCTATTCAACCCACTTGTGGAGTTCTTTCTTCGATAGACGTCAAAAAATATCCCTTAAGCAGATCTTGGTCTGAGCAACAAAACCATTTGTTGGATTGAGCAAGATTGACCTAGGTTCGTATTGTGTTGTGCACCAACAAAACCCTCAACAATGACCTACAAGCATATCGCAATCTCACCTAAAGCAGTTATGGGAGGTTGCAGAACTAGGTTTCCACAACCGAAGGGATATCTGCAAAGTGGCACAGTGCAATTAAGTCTATTATATACCAATATTATAACTTCACATGCATAATAAGTTTGTACATATGATTAATATACAAAAGCACATAAAATTCAACATATAAGAGTTTATCTTACAATTCCTTACACAATTCAATAAAAAGCACACATGACGAGATACATAATAGTAGAGAAATAACAAGTATAGAGGTTGAATACTTCACAAAACTTTTCTTTATTAAATAGATATTTCAATCACATTCACGTCTTTGACCTGCACACTCAGCTATAGGTGGTCTACGCACTCAGCTCCAGACTCTTCAAGGTCGTCGTGCGCTCAGCTATAGATCTTTCTGAAAACTAGAAACTATAGATGCAAAAACAAAGATTCACTTATAGTTGTATCATTCAGATCTTCTAATTCCCCTATTACAAAGTATTACATATCCTTTTATAGAATTCATATTTACAAAAACCATGGTCCATGTTAGTGTCAGTATCTGCATACTTCGAACAGGGATCAAATCTGCTCCTTCCATTTTCATTTTAGGGGTCTCATACTAAAATTTTTGCATCATTTCACTAGGTCATGTCAAGCTGGTCCATTGATGGTTTTCTTTTTCTCAAAAAACCAAATTTTCCCACATAAGGTACACTTGTTGACCCATCCCTACGCTGTATTCAGTTGTGGCTTCAGAGTCAAAGCAATTATGTTTCCAATACGTCTTGGGGTTCATTTCCAAGGTCAAAGCATAGTTTCAAAGTGTAAATAAAGGGAAACAAATGTATGAGGATGACCAATAAACGATAGGTGATTACTAGTAAACCATGGTTACTGTAAAAACATATTTTTTTTCACTAATGTAATTTTCATCTCAAAAACATGTTTTTGAGATGAAAATAGAGTATTTTTAGTTGATTTATATTTTTATTAATGTAATTCAAGTCAATTCATGTAACAAGTGATCTGAGCTATACCAAGTATTTCTCCCTGCTACAAGAAAATGAAACCACTACAAAAATCAATTCAATTCGAGCATCATCCACCTAAAAAGGGACAATGAAAGAAAAGGTATTAAATAGAGATTTGGAGAAAAGAAGAAAAGTTACAAAACATTAGAAAGTGGGTTTTTCTAATGAAAAATCAAAATCCATCTCTATATAAGATGTCACACTCCTTTTCCAAACCCATCACTCTTATTTGACAAAGAGAAATACAAGCATTGAAGGAGAGAGGGAAATTGAGGAAAATTGGTAGCTAAGGAGAAGAGGTGTTGTGCATAGGAGACTGGGTGCTATGCATAGGCTAGTTGGAGGAGGCACTACGCATGGAGGTGGGAGCATTGCGCATAGGAACAGAGCGCTGCACATAGGGCATTTTCCCCAACGTTGAATTGAACGGTGTTGCGCATAGGAGGAGGCGCTATGCATAGGGCTAGCAAGGGCCAAAACACTCTACCTTCCACCCAAAATGTTGTGTTTGCCTTCTTTAGCCCATGAACAAGTAAGTATAACCCCTAAAATATTCTCTTTGCATTCAATTCGCTTGTTTGAGGTTGATTTGTTATGTCAAAAATAAAACCCTAGAATCCCTCCACTTATTCCTTAAAAGCCTAATTCCCCCTATACATCCCTTCACCTATTCCTAAAACCCTAATCTCTCCTACATATCCCTCTATATCCCTTATTCCCTCATCCCCAAAGTAACATCTTAAAACCTTAGTCCCTCTCTCTCATTTTCATAGTTTAAACCCTCCCTCTCATTTTCATAGTCTATATAGTCCAACAATACCACATAAGTTCATTTCGCCTTCCCTTATCCCTAATCACCAATACTCACTCCTTCCATACCTTCTGTAGGGGTAGATAGCTTCAAAACTTGGAAAAAATGGACAAAGAAGACATAGATTATGAGGAGGAGGAAAACAATGGCAGTGACAGTTCGGGAGGTGAACCTCAACATCAAATAAAACCACACAAGGGGGGTAGGATTATCAGGGAAGAACCATCAAACCTCAAAGAGTTGCAGGACTCACATATGACTGTCACTTGTTTTAGGCATCTAGGGTGTTATGAGTTTTGTGAGCAGGTGGAAAGAGTTCAACATCATCCTGAGCTCACCAGGATTTTTGTAGCCAATCTTCATGATAACAAGGTAACTCTTGCTAGGGTGACATTTACAGTTTCATCCTCCATCATTATATATGCAACAAGGATTCCAAATGTGGGAGAGAAATGGTATAAGGAACAATATTTAGATGAACATTATTATGAGCCCTACATGAAAACTAGGTACAGAAATGAAAAGAAGAGGACCTTTCCTTTCAGGCTCCTTGAAGACAAGTATGCCACCATGATGAAGGTCATTATGAAATATTTCACATGTGAGGACAGATTTTCTAGATTGTACACATATCACATTAGGCTTCTTATGCATTTTACAAGGGTGAGGATGTTGAACATTCCTTATTTTTTATTGAGGAACATTGATAAGATGGCTTACATTGTACAGAAAAAGTCATACTCCTAGTAGATGAATAGTCTCTATCACTATTCCCTAATCAAGGTGATTGTGCTACATCATCTTAATCTCCTTAACATCTCTAGGGAGAAATTCATTGCCAATGAGAATTTCAGGGGTCCTCAAATTCTCCACTAGTGTCTGAAGAATCATAAAAAGCTTCCAGTAGTGCTCAAGTAAAGAAAGATGATAAGGTCAAAGAGACTAGATCCATTGAGGTGCCAAAAACCTAAAAGACATATCAGAGGGGGGCTAGAATTTTTTTTTGCAATAGATAGGAAAGTGTTTGCTCCACTGGTGTGGAATGGACCTTTACTTCTTCATCAACTCATAGGCAAATGCTTACTCCACAAAGTGTGGAAGGGGCTTTGCCTTCTTCATCAACACAATAGGTGCAACAACTACATAAGGGCAAGGAAAAGGTGCTGGAGGAAAGCCTTGATGATGAGGAGGAAAGAGACTTTGATTTGATGGAAGATGATGAACCATAATAGCCACACATCTATCATGTCATTGATACAGTTGACTTGGAAGCCCAATATGAGGTGACGAAGGAAAACATAATCAGATAGTTGAAAGATGCACAGATCCAAGCATTTATGGACAACTTGGCGAGAGATAAGTATGTCATTTCATATCTTGAACAAGAGAACAAGTAGCTGAGTGACAAGAAGGTCCTCATGGAATTGGAACTTCTCAAAGCAAAGAGGCAAAGTGACAAGGGAACATCAACAATGCAAGAGGAAGAAACACCAGTCACCTTGACTACAAAACAGAGAATTGAGAAGGAAATTGAGGAGGATAGAGAAACTTGGCTTGACAGGATCAATTTGAATTTAGAGAAGCTATTACAAATGGCTAATAGGGAGAACCAAATTATCAAGCATATGGCTTACCATTACAGGACCTGGAACAAAATTTGTAAGATAAGGGGCAAGCAAATGAAAGCAAGGCTAAGACGAGCATTTAAAGGAAAAAAGGAGGAGGATAGGCTTAGTTTTATTGTTGAAGCTTCGTTTTCTAATAGAGATACTTTATAGTGGTATTTTCCATAAATTTTGAACAAATTGTGAAGAATTTTTTCCTTTTGACAAATTTGGCAATTTTGACACAAGAATTTTGGCTTTATGTGCAGTGCCACTAGAGCTACACTTTTCCTAGGGACACCCAATGAGAGAATGGCTTGAATTTTTAGATTCAGAGTGATTAGTACATGCACCCTATGTATTTTTTAAGGTTTTGGAGCAAAACTGGTAAACCAAAAGGTCAGAAAACACTCTAAAATGACCTTTCTGCCTTTTTTGGACACACAAAAGCAGTCTTGGGAGAATCATCTTTTGAGGGGTCAAATGAGATTCAAATAAAGCAATTCAAGATGCTTTGGAACCAATACTTGCATTTATTTCGAATGAGCTATCACGAGCTCAATTTTTATATTGTGAGGGCCTCCAAAATGGACCTGCAAGAGGCACTACGCATAGGGCTTGGGCGCTGCGCATAGGAAAAAAATTGCATTGGGCTTCCATTTCACTATGCCTTGACTGTAATTTTGGGTTTTCTCTCATGGAGGGTTTTTTACTGATGTAAATGATGACTAGGCTTGTAAATATGATGGATAATAAATATTAGAAGGTAGATTCATTAGATTAAAATTCATTTTGAGCACAAATGAATCAGTTTCCTCACTTTTAAGGGCAAGTTGTTAAGATGCCTAGATTCCAGTTTCTTGTTTAGTTTTGGCTATAATAGCTCCTCATCTTAGGGATTCAACCCCTAAGGATGGGAGGATGTTGAAACAATGTCTATATCTTCTTCTTCTTTCTCATTGTAAAGGGTTGGACGTAGTGGGATGCTTATGCTCTCAAGAGACATCATTTTGTATCAGCTTTAGCAGGAGATTAATGAAAAGTTGTAGCTATTTCTTTGGGATCCATGTCATATGATTCTCAGTTTAGTTTTTCTTATGTTTTCATGTGTTAAAAAGTATTGTTGACTCCATTTCATCATTTTATTGTCTTTATGTGAATGTATACAAGTCTGAGAGGCAGAATCCATATATTTTATGCTCTGTTTTGGGTAGACATTTCACAGTCTATGTTTTCTTTAGTTTAGGAAGAATCCATGAGGTTTACATGCTCTTCCTATCTCCTCACCTATCTTTCCACCTCATCCATAAAACCCTTAGGTTCTGATTGTTGTGCCTCCCTTGCCCCACTGAACACCCTGTATTTTTGACCTAATTTCCTTGCCTTAACTGTTTAGCTCCTCTTGATATAACAAAACCCATTCAAAATCAAATCAAACATTGTGATACTATACCTAGACTAAAATCCTTTTCCTGATCCGGTCATCTTGGCTAAGATCCTTACAGAGAGAGCCCTCTGCTGCCCTAGTAGGGTTAGCTACTTGGCTAAGCATGGTTTGTGGTTACCCTGCCATTGGCTTCCTTCAGCCTGAGGTTCAATCTAGGTGATAACATAGTGGTGACCATACTGGGGAAGAACGATTAATCACCCCAGCAATATGTTTCATTTGAATTCTTAAGCTTGTGGATTATGAGTTTTAGAATTTACTACGATGAATTGGAAAGTTGTAAAGAAATATATAAAATTCCAAAATTAATCATACTCGCTTCTCGAAAGTACACTAGATCCAATCCATATCCAAATCCTCCAACCATTGTCAGTGATTCTCATAAAATTTGGTGGAAATCTAAGAAATTTGCCAAGAAATTTAGTTTAGTCGAAGAAAAATCAAGTGAAGATTTCATTCCTCATGTTAATTCACTCCCGGGAAGGTTAGACACTTTGCAAGACATTGAGTTTGATGTTAATTTTGAGAAAAGTTTATTTCACAGTAAACCTTTAAGTTGGATTGATCAAATAGTTGTTTATTTCTCTATATATTTTGATAACCCCATTGAATACTTGTTTACACAATGTAAATCAGGGTCATAGCTTATTCATACTTTTGATCAGTTGCAGAACCTTTCTTCAAACTTAAACACTTGGGTGAAAAATAGGCCATCTTTTCATTTTTGAAATATCTCCTTTACATCTACTACCACCCAAAAAATCCCTTACCCACTACTTTCATCTTTAAAGATTGTTCACGCTACTCAAGTTGTCATCAATCCCCCTTTGAGTATACCGAGTGTTATGCCCCTATACCAATAGGTGTCATTTATCATGATTGACTTGGTTTAACTCTAAAATATGTCATACCTTTACTTGTTGCAAATGATTTTCATATTTGTGAGGAATAAAAAATTAAAAAATGTAAAGAGGGTATACCCTAGAAAAAGAATAAAAGGGTAAAAAGAATGAAGAAAATGTCAAAAAC
This sequence comes from Pinus taeda, assembly GCA_000404065.3. Lineage (NCBI taxonomy): Eukaryota > Viridiplantae > Streptophyta > Pinopsida > Pinales > Pinaceae > Pinus > Pinus taeda. Next base: position 8,165 of record APFE031464554.1, on the reverse strand, counting down.
TGAAAGAAAATGAACCCCAACAAAAAGAAAAAGACCATGAAAGTGTGCAAGTCTAAATTCCACTACTATTTACTTTAAGCATAATAAAAATTGTGTGCAACTTGTTACTTATGCCACAATTCATGAATAGTCAAATAGTTTAAGCTTGACTAGTTCATATTTCCAATTTCATGTTTTAGAAGAAGAGAATAAAGATCCGACCAAATAGTGTAATCTTGGCAGATAAGTAGATAGGTAGAGTGAATAAAAGGAGCTCAACAGTTTAATCTATGCCCTTGGATGTAATAAGTGTAAATTTAGATAGATATCACTATGTAAAAGAAAATAAAGTGTGGAAAGGGTTTGCTAGTTGAAGTGCACCCTAATAAAGAAGTGAAAATGCTAGGATAAAGTAGGTAGGGTAAGTAGATGATGGTTGCAGAATAGATGTGTGGTGAATGGTTAAGTTTAATGCTTAAATATTTTTCTTTCATCACTTGGAAAAAACACAACTCACATTGGAGATAGCACATCAAGGAGACAAAGTCAAATTATTTAACTTCCTTACTACATTTTTCCCTAAAAATTCACTAATTTCCCCTAAGTGCGAAAGGTACCTATAAACAAGTTAGAGGGGCTTAGAGAATTTCCCTGAATTTTGGAGGGACCAGACCCTCGACCCAATAATTTGAAATACCTAAAGCATTTAAATCCCCTTCATCAACATTCACCCCTTCATAAAGTCACTCATTCCCTTTATAAAGTTTTTTTCCTAAGTAAAATCCTATTTTACTTAGGAAAACTAAAAACATTCTGTCTACATGAAACCCTCATATATCATTAGCCTAAGGTATTAGTATGGTACGATGAAATACATTTTCAAAGACATTTAACTCAGTGCCCTTCATAATTCAAAGTCATATTAACTTTAGCTTCTATTACTATTTAATTCCCAAAAATAATTAACCCTTACTTGTACTATTGTTAATAAATCCCAATAAACTATATATCTCGCCCCCGATTGCGAAATAACCTTAATAACACTCATAAAAGGGATTAGTTAGCTATTATGTAGTTAATTAAGAACCCTGACCCCCACCATGCTAATAAAAGAATTAATTAATCCTCACGATTAATTAACAACTTCAACCAATCACATTGCCCCCGATGTAATTAAAAGCTTTTAATTACTGTTGGGCCCCCACCACTAAACAACAGTCACCTCAGCACCCCGACCACCGTCCGATCGTTCTCCTCAGAGCCGATGGCCATCGCACATATTGCACGGGCCTTTTGGTTAACATTTAGCGTGCAACGAGAGCAGTTTCCCAAACAGTGTTGATGCTACGTGTAGAATGATGTGTGGAATCACGCGGCTCCCCCCAAATATCACTTACCCCCCATAAGTGGTGCGATGAAACTCGCTTAATGCCTCCCCACAAATGAAAAAAAAACATCATATCATCCTACTAATGCAACCTGTCCATTTCACAAAACTCGCCAAAAGATTGACTTTGCATAAAAAACAGAGTATAATCCATTTTCGTCCTTTATTTTGAAAAATGCATACATGAAGTGAGGATGTAGAAATCAACCAACTCATACCAAACCATCAGCCACCCTAAAAGCTATTACCCGGCACTACTCCCACCCACAGTGTGCCTCCAGTCAAACAATACACAATTACTAGTCACTCCATAACAGGTATTTACTAGTTTTCTTCTAGAAACCCTATTACATACGAAATTTCCTCTGCAATTACGTTGAAACCCCAAAATTCCAATGTAATTCAGTTGTGAAACTTACATTAAAGAACTCCGAGGACTCTGGTTTCGCCTATCCCACTTAAAAAGCCCCATTTCCATCTTTGAATCCACAAGAACCAGAAACGGAAACCCCCGTGGCCCTCAATGTACCCACTATCACTACTCCACATAGAGATTTGGACTATCTGGCCTTAGCAGATAAAGATTTCCAAATCAAAGACCTCACATTTGATGACTCCCCCTTGAGACTACATTGTAAATATTGGGACCTTTACCTCAATAATGTTGACAATATTGGTTTGTGGGAATCAAATCTCCCAAAGTACCAATTCCCTTCTATGCACATTTTCCCAGACATTGTTCACCAGTGCCATGCCAATTATGACCCTAATCTCAGAGGTGTAATGTCCCTCCACCAACAAATCCCTTTTACCATTACAACAGACTCCATCTATGAAACATTGCAATTACAACCTAGTTAGAAGCTTACCCCTCTATCTATTGCTGATTTACTTAACAAATCTTCCAAACTATCCAGCTCAAAGATCGCCAGAGTTTGCAAAATTTTCATGTTAGAACAATAGATTTCAGAAAACCCTCCACCATACATGACAGGTGATTTTGCAAGCTTAGGGAGGGATATTATTACCATTATTACCTATATTCTTGGTTTCACAATCAATGAATATGTGGATGAAATGACTTTTTCTTATATGACTATCTTCACCCTTGGCCAACCCTCTGCTGCCAAGTATGACTATGTTGCATTCATAGCTGACGAAATCCATGATCAGTTCATGAGATTGGAAAATGAGAGAGTATTCAAGTATTCCACAGTCTTGTATCACCTCTTCCTATATTACCAAACTGACAAATTCTCATTCTCTATGAATAAACTTGATACCATAGGTAATCCTAGATCAGTCATTTTCTGGACATCCGTCTTCAATTACTCATGCACTTCTCCCTTTTCATATCATGAATTCCTAGATCAATTTTGTATCCTGTAACCACCATGCTGACAGGACATCCTCCCCCAAGAATCAGTGATGATATCAAGAGAATCCTTCAACTGTCAAAGCAGTACAAGATAGGTGACTGGTACTTGTACCAAAATCACACTGAGATCCGAACCTATGGTTGTGAACTCCCTCCTTTCGAGCTGCCTAAGTATGTTCCTATGAGATTGTTTGCCTTGGAACATTACAGGAAAATTTTAAACTTTGACCAAATTCATTTCACCAAGACAAAGAAGAAAGCCCTATTGAGGATCAAAAACCACTTAGGCCCATTTGTGTGCAACAATAGAGAAGCCGAGAAAAGAGCAGGAAATCATAGAAACAACAATGAGACTAAAGAAAATATTTGTTTGGATTTATGAACCTCATGGTTTCATCAGTGACAGGAGGAAAAAACATAAGCTTTCACCCTACATCCATCACAGAATCCCTGAGATAGAACAATATGCCAATTTAAATGAATGGAGAGAAGGGACATTGATAGAGGAAGATAGTGATAAAGTTGAAGTTGAGAATCTGATGAAAGATTTGGAGAAGAGACTTGACTTGGACTCTTTTGTACAGGTGCCAACTGAAACTTCTCAAAAGCCAACATGGGAAACTAGTGCTCCCATAGCAAAGCCATCACAAGAACAAGCATAGGAAACTAGTGTTCCCACATCAAAACAAACAGGACAACCACAAGTATCAAAATAGCCAGAGATATCAGAGCAGCCTGAAATCTCTGAAGAAATAGCTCCACCACAGCCACACCTAACTCCTACAAATATGGGAAATCCACCAGTTGTGCAGACTCCTCTGAATGAGGAAAAGAATTTTAAAAGAGATAGGGAAGTAGCTACCCCTTCTAGCAGACCTACAGATCAAACCATTGCTAAGAGGCAAAGGTTAAATCCTTATTTAGGGGAGGAGTTCAGAGATGAAACTACAGAAAGCATGAGAAAGGAAGGAACATATAGTTTACACACAATCCCAACAGGTGGGAGTGGACCAATATGATTGATTCCATCAATGATATTTGGTCATTCATTCAAATTATTTTTGAACAAATAGATTTGTTTAAGCTTTCTCTATAGGCAATTCAACATACTAGAGAAGAACTGGGTAGAAAGCCTAAAGAAGCAGTCCAGTTAATAAATTTTCTAAACAGTAAAAACAGGAAATAATTAGAGCAACTAGACATTTAGAATAGGACTACTACAATCCTCGAACTAAAGAAAGTTCTAACAAAAAGGAACTTAATGCAAGGCCTGGAGTGAAGATTTCAAAGCATGCATGAGGATATAGATGAATTCATGAGAAAGTTTGACATCTTAATAAGTAAGGGACTCCCAGGTCCTTTAGTCATCAATGATAGGCTAATGGTTTAGATAGACTACATCAACAAATTACATCATCAAGTTGATAGTCAGGCCAGTTGATCTGTAGTCAAGGCATTTCCCATAGGGAAAGTTCTCTATGATGGTTTGGAGAACCTTTTTTACATTAAAAATGAAGTGAAGCACCTATTCCCAGTGCAACCCAATTTTGTAAAAGCTACTAAGGCTAATGAAATTTATAGGAAATTGACAAGGATGACTATACCAAGGGAAAAATGGTGGACTAGCATGACTGACATCCTATAAATTACCATGGTAAACATTGAGGTAAATAGAAATATTTACCACTGTAAATTTTGGTAAAAAGGATGAATACTGGTGAACAGGTAAAGAGTATCAAATACAAGTGAAAGAGTATCAGTTGAATGATCAAATCAGGTGTCCATCACAAAATTACTAGCACTACAGCGAGATGCACATTCATAAGACTTGCCTCTAGATCCTTCAATGAAAATAGGGACAACACAATCAGTTCACTTTCTGTTTCTATATTTGAGACCTTCAGTCTCTATATTAGTGTAAAATAGATATTTTATTTTCCTAAAATAAATCTCATTTATTTATGAGATATTTTGATGTAAATTTTGTATAAATACTTCTTTATTCGAAGTATTAGGGGTGGATTCTTAGACATTTCTGTAGATAATTTACTTTTGGAATTGAAGTGTTGTTGAACACCTTTTGTATGGCTCATTGGAACAAAGTAACAAAGCAAAGGACTTTTACAGGATACCTGTGTCAAACGAGAAACAAATAAGTATTCTATATCTTGTGTTTTTTATAGTTTTTCTGGTTTAATAAATATTCATATGTGTTTCATATCTGAATGATAAATGAAAAGTTATATTTCAGAAAGAGCTTTATTGCATTCTATCTTTAAAATTGTTTATATTCTTAATGTTTTCTTCAAGGCTAATATAGGTAGGGAATTCTTAATTGCTCCCTGCTTTCATTGTTTATCATCGTGACCATTTAACAAAAAATACTTAATTGATTTTTGTTAATGAGCACCCACTTTCCCTCATCTTAGACCCTATTGAAGGATTCTTAGTTGCCCTTCCTCCCTGTTCAAGACCATTCCACCCATTTGAAGATATCATTTGTCTTTGGTTTGGTTATCTTGCCCTGTGAAATTTCTCTTTTGTTAAATCAACTTGATCCAGTTAAGCCATCATTCAGTTGAATCCATAGCCCAATGGCCTAAAATACCATGTTCTATCCATCTGCTCTCGAATTCCACCACCAAACAAAATCAAAACCCCCCAAGCTTTCATAGCTAGCCTGATATCTCACAAAACAAAGCTAAAACATAAAGAGGGAGCCCTCTCTGAGTACATATTGGCTAGATTCTATACTTAAAAGATTGGTTTTTGGTTACCTCATAGTGTCCCTTCTTTTGATAACTTATAAGGAAAAATCTGAGTGATAACACCGAGTACCCCAATCCTTATTTTAAATCCACCACCTCCCCACCTCCAGTCATGGCTTCCTGATATGCACCCCTTGGTTTACCTCAAAATCCTGGTGCCATGCCCGCTGATTATCAAACCAAAATACCGTTCTTTGACAGCACCTAAGCCATTACAACTCAATAGCACCTAGACAAAATGAATGATCTCTTTGACCTCCATGAGGTTGAAATTGAAGATGTGACAATGAGGCTCTTTGTACAAAGTTTTGGAGGAGAAGTTCGGAAATGGTTTAGAGCCCTACCAGCAGCTACTATCACTACTTTACCCATCCTCCATAGACAATTCCTAAATTGATGGGAGGTGAAGAAAAATCCCCTTCAGATTCTATCTGAATATGAGAACATCAAAAGAAATGTTGGTGAGAGTGTGCAAGACTATTGTGTAAGATTTAATGCAGTGTAAAATGTTATCCATGCAAACATCAAACCACCAGAGGGATTGGCTTTTCTTAAGTTTTCAGATGGATTTGATGTTGAAATGGCATATCAATTGCGTGAACTTGATCCTACAACTCTAGAAGACATGCAAAAGAATGATGTTAGCATAGAAGCAAACTTACTAGACAAAAGAGAAAGAATGAGATTCAAGAAAAGAGTGACTGTGAATGAAGAAGTATATACTTCAGATGTAAAAATGGATACATTGGTTTGAACAATGGAAAGGATGGTTGAGCGGTTGTCCATCACAGATAGACCTAAACCTCATATCCAGAATCCAAACTTTAGAGGGCAACAACAGCCCCAATTCTGAATCAAGCAAAGAGAACAGAAAGCAGCAGAACAACCAGTACAACAACAACAACATATCATAACTCCCTTATAGCACAATTATGTTCAAGGAGTGAAAGAGGAAGACGAGGAAGATCTGGTAATTGAAACAGATCACTTTTTCATTGCTGATGGTATGCTTATATTTCTCATTGAAGATGAAGAGTATGTAAAAAGTTTGGACATTAAAAGGGATGAAGACTACATCTTGGCAAATGATGTTGTTTTGGAAGCTGGATCTGATGCTTATCAACATGGTTACATGAATGCTTTGAGTGCATAGCAGAGGAAATATCCTTTGAGGAACAGAGATGTACTAGTTAATCCTATTCAGAAGAGAAAGGATGTTCAATCAAAAAATAATCCCCCAAAAAATCAAAAAAACGGAAAGGAACTTGCCAATTAGAATTTCAACAAGGTAAATCAGCCATCAACAAGCACAATTGCAAAAGAGAAAGACAATTAGCAAAAGGATAGTGTAATGAAGGATCAAACAAATAAGAGAGACATCAGTGTCAAAGAGGTAGAAAAAGTCATGTCTTTTAATTTAGAAGGTGAAATTTCTAAATTGAAAGTGTCGATTCCTTTGACTGAGCTTGTTAAGAATAGAAACTATAAACATCATGTATCTATAATACTTTAAATTGATCCTTTGTCTGACATGGTGAATGTTGAGGACGATCATCCTAAACTTAATTTTGGTCCAGCCATAGAAGGTCAACCTGAAGATAGTTAAGTCCTGCCCTTTTATTTGAGTCTTAGGCTACATGAGTATATTCTCCATAATGCTATGTTTTATTCTGGAGCTTCCCACAATTTGATGCCCAAGGCTATTATGGAAAACCCGGGCCTGGATATCACCCAGAAATATCATGATCTGTATTCATTTGATTCTGGTAGAGTTCGTTGCATTGGTTTCATCAAAGATTTTGTGGTTTCTTTAGATCAAATCCCAACCACAAATATCTTGATGGATGTGGTAGTCAATGATATACCACCACGATTCAATATGATATTGTCTAGATCGTGGGGAGCCAAACTCAAAGGCACTGTACAACTTGACTTCTCTTATGCTACAATCCCTGTTTTCAGTCAATTGAGGAAGTTGTGCTGAGAAGAGAAAATGAAGTATATGATCACCAATAAAGAGAATCCTGTGAATTATTTGATCAATATTGTACAGACTAATTTAGAGTCTTTTGTTTTTTACTAATATAGTGGATTGAATGATGTAGATATTTAGCTTGTAGAGGTAGATGATGTACCATAAATTTTCGAGAATTTTAGAGCAGTTCTTAATCAAGAAAAAGAAAAATTAGCAATTTCTTCTGAGCAGCCTACACAGCAATAGAAGGTCAGTGAAGAGCAGAAAAATGAAGTAATCAGTGAAGGTAAGCTTGAAAATAAAGTAGAATTCCAACATCTAGAAGATGAAGTCGACCTTTGGAGCATGGACTTCAATGGTGCTTTAGGTAAAGATGGTGCCAATATTGGAATTTGGATTCAAAGCCCTATATTTCAGCCTGAAAAAGTCCCAAGTAATGTTAGAGTATCTCCCTACAACTTAGCTTTTGATTTCTCTAATAATGAAGCAGAGTATGAGGCATTGATTACAGGTCTAAATTTTTTGAAAAAACTGGGTGCGAAAAGGATTTATGTTTTATGGTGATTTAGAGTTGGTGATTAAACAAGTAAAAGGAGAATATTAAGCAAAGCATCTGCAGATGAGAGCCTACAGGAATGCAGTTATGGATATTTTGAAGATGTTTCCATAATACACCTT
>APFE031464550.1:4610-51737 GCA_000404065.3 Pinus taeda | reverse complement strand
TTAATTTAAAATAGACGTTAAGGAATAAGTAAATAAGAATCAATTAATAAGAATTAAATACAACATTATATATATAGATAGATATAATGACTATAATTATGAATAAAGGAAATATATAAACATATATAGGAATTCCACATATATATATACAAATGAAAAAAAGCAAGAAAGGGAATAACCTCTATAATAAATATAAAAGAAAGGAAAGTATAGTAAATTATATTTTGTTTGAGATCTCTCTTATCTCAATAGCTTATTGAAGTAATCAATCATACTATTTCATCGGGATACTATGGAGTTGTTAGAGACATGTCTTACTTATACTTTTTTTAGATTTGAGGGCGAGTTCTACAAGTAGACCTACGGTATTGCCATCGATTCTCCGCTCCCATCCGTTGTATTGAACTTTTTCATGGAAAATTCCGAATCCAATTTCGTTTAAGGACGCAGATCAGCCTGAATTGCGACGGGGAGATGATTTGAATGTTCAGATTATAAACGCCATTAGATCGGCCTCTGTTCATGTGGCCATCTTCTCCCCGGGATATGCCGATTCAAGATGGTGCCTAGATGAGCTGGTCCAGATGTTGGACACAAAGAACCCCATAATTCCACTGTTCTACCACGTGAAGCCTGCCGACCTTAGGTGGACGCAGGGCATAAAGAGGACCCGGGGTAGAAAAGGAACGTATGCTGAAGCCCTGGAGGTACTGGAAAAGACGACCGATATTATCCCTGGAACTCGTAAAAGAAAGTTGCGGTACGAGCCCGGCAGGATTGAAAAATGGAGAACTGCTCTTTCAGAAATGGCAGGTATAAGCGGTTTTGAGCTGACAGGCTGTAATGGGTGAGAAATCAAACTCCTATCTGGCTATTGTATTATTTTGTGTTACATGTTATAAACCTAGGTTTCCTTTTCTCATTAATCTTATTTATTTTCTTTATTTTCTTGTGAACAAGCAGAGATGAGGGGGAGCTACTAGAGAAGGTGGTTGCTGAGGTGTTAACAAGGGTGAAAAAACCAGCCTTAGACCGGTACGTGCCTGAAGATGCACCAGGTTTGGATGAGAAGGTGACAGATTTTGAATCCTTTTTATTGCAGCGACAGCAGAGCGAAAAACCTCGGATCTTTGGGATCGTGGGGTTAGGTGGTATAGGGAAGACCACGTTAGCAACCGAATTCTTCAATAGGAAAAAGTCAGATTATAGTGGATCCTGTTTCCTCTCTAATGTTAAAGATGCTGTAGGTAATCATTTTATTCTGTTGCAGCAAAAACTTCTTCGGATGTTGAAAGTAAATGATGAGCAAATAAAAGAGGTTACGGATGATGCTGAAGGTACAGCGATGATCAAGAAGCATCTCTCATCATATAAAGCCTTAGTAGTTATAGATGATGTAGATAATAAGGATCAGGTTGATAAACTTTTGCCACAGAGTGTAATTCACCCTGACAGGTTAATATTGATAACATCTAGGAACAGAGATGTTCTCAGAAACTCAAATGTAGAAGAGGAGTCCATATATACCCTAAGCGGCCTTAGTAAAGAACATTCCCTTGAGCTTTTCTGTTACCATTCCTTCAACCAGTCCTATCCACGTCAAGGTTTTGAATTTTTGGTAAACAAGTTCGTAGAAGCCTGTGGTGGTTTGCCTTTGTCTTTAAAGCTATTTGGCGCACGTCTTAGAGGAAAAAACAAAGCTGCCTGGGAAGAAGAATTGAATAAACCACTACCCAGTGGAATAAAACAAATTCTTCAAATCAGTTATAACGCTCTGGAGGAGGAAAAAGAGATATTCTTGGATATCGCCTGTTTTTTCATAGGAGAAGACATGGATAGTGTGATAAGGATAGTGGGGGAGGGTGGGTTTCAAAATATAGTGGACAGATGTCTAGTAGACGTGGATCGTGAAAAAAGGATAAAAATGCACGATCACGTCAGAGACCTGGGAAGAGAACTTGCCAAAGGTTCAGGATTGCCGGGTCGGCTGTGGCGTTGGACAGAGGAGGACAATGGTGATTTGTTGCGGAAATCACGGGTAAGTGTTAAACCATTCAATCCTCTGAATTTTCAATTGTTTTCTGTTTTCTAAATTCTTCCATCATTTTGCAAAAGGATTGGGTAATAGCTGTCATGTTTCCAGAATCGACAGACAGACGTGCGAGGAGTTAGAATAGATGATGGCGAATACACTGAAGTAGATGACGGTATTCGTATGAGTAGCTTGCAATTTCTTGACGCCGAAGGTGATCTCATGGAACGCATTTTGACAAAGGTGTCTTCTCCAAATCTCAAATGGCTGCGCTGGAAGAAACATTTCGATTTTCCTGGCAAACATTATACTCTGCCTCCCTGGGTTCCTATGAAAAATTTAAGGGTTCTGCAAATTGAAGGGTACTTGGAAACATTGTGGGAAGAGGAATTGTTGGAGGTAAATTAGGATTTTTTTGAATTAAATTAGGATTTTTTTGAATTAAAGTAAACACTTTTTGAATTAAAGTTTGTGTTTAATAGCTATTGATATTGTAGCACATGGTATATGTTCTCAGGGTTTCTTTTAATGAGAAAGATGATATTTTTATATTTTTCTGAACATTTTGCAGCCACCTTTACAGTTGCGGGAGTTGGACATTAAGGGTCCCCTCTCGCACATTCCAAACTCTATAGGGCAGCTAAAACACCTAGAACGGATTGTAATTCGTCAGGGTAATCAATGGCAGGTCTCTATCACAAAATTGCCAGAAGAATTCTGTTTTCTGCGGTCGTTGAAAGTACTGGTGTTGGATGGATGTTCAAGAATGAAGGCATTGCCGAAGTGCTTTGGTAATTTAACTGAACTCCAACACATCCAGCTGTCTAATTGCTTCGCTTTGGATAGCCTGCCAGAATCTTTTGGTAATTTAACCAACCTCCACCACCTTCAGCTGTCTAGATGCATCGCTTTGAAGAGGCTGCCAGAATCTTTTGGTAAATTAATTAAACTCCAGCATCTTGATTTGGGGAGATGCTTAGAATTAAGCTTGCAAAGAGAAACACTAGGAGATATAAGACGCTTAAGTACATAGATCTCAGTTGGTGTAGAAAGATTGAAGTACTCCCTTCACAAGTGGCACATCAGAGGTCGCTTAAACAGTTACGTTTGAGAGGTACAAATTTAAAAGAATTGCCCAGTGCAATTGGACAGCTCAGCTGTATGGAAGTTCTGGAATTAGGAGAAGACCCTTTGCTGGACAAGCTGCCGTTTCAACTATATGACTTGAAGAAATTGAAGAAATTGAGTATATATGAGTGGCAGGAATTGAAAGTTTTGCCAGATGCGCTATGTGACTTGAAGAACCTGAAGGAATTGAGTATATGGTGCTGCAAAAAATTGAAATGTTTGCCGCCTTTGCTAGGTGACTTGAGTAACTTGAATATATTAACTATACAGAGTTGCCATGAATTGAACCGGTTGCCGACTTCTATTGGACGGTTGACTCAGTTGACTGAGTTGACGGTATCTCAATGTCCGTTGTTGTTCGAACTGCCGTTGAAGGAGGAGGTCGTCAGAGGAAAAAGGGGAACTTTGAATGATTTTCAGATACTTCCGCGGCTCCAATTGTTAAATGTTTCAGAGACAGGGATATCAGAGGTATCATTTGCTCAAGGGGTTTGCTGCAACCTCCGAGAGCTTTCAATAGCGAGTTGCAATAATGTGGTGGAGGTTGAGGTTGGAAAATTCCCAAATACACTCATATATCTATCATCTAGGGGATGTGTGAAGTTGAAGAACATAAGGGGATTGGGGAAGCTGAAATTGCTTAGTAAACTATTCATTGACGCGTGTTCCGACTTAGAAGAGGTGGAAGGCATCCAATATTGTACGTCGTTGAGTACGATTTTTGCTAGAGGATGTCCCAAACTGCAGTTGGATGCGGGAGTAGAGGAGCAACTAATTAACGGTGGGGCGCAATTAATTTATGAATAGTAAGTTGTTATTTGAGTGGCACGGTTAATTAATTAATTAACCGAGGGGCTCGGTCCTTGCACAACATTTTCATGGGTGCTGGAGGTACTATTATGTGTTTTTTATTTTTATTTGAGTTGTATCAATGTATTGATAATTAGTATTTTAATAGCAGTAAGTAATTGTTTTTTTTATTGTTTTATTTAACTAATAAATTTAATTAAATATTTTTTTTAAAAAATAATTATATTTAAATTATCATTTTGAAAATTATAATTATATAAATCTAAATATAATTATGGTTTCAAAAAATTCATAAATAATAATTTAAAATTAAACAGTTCTTTGGTATAGCAGAATCAATTTGATATCTTTCTTCAAAAAGCTATATAATGCTCGATGATTAGATAATTAACAACATTATAAAACATGCTTATCTAAAAATGATAAATTAAATTATTATTAATGTACGAGAATCAACTTTGATATCTTTCTCTATAAAGCTATATGTGCTGGACGATTAGATAATTAATAATATTACAATTTTGATTATAACATTTAGAGTTCTATAATTTTTTAATATATTTGAGAAAACAAAATATTTTACAATTAAATGGTTAGATTTTTATTATATTAAAATTTCAAAAATAAAATCAAAATTTATATAATTTTTTTTTTCATTTTTTTAAAATAAAATTATGAAAAGAATTGAAAATATAAAAATTGCACTTCATTTATTCTTCACGCATAACATTTTCATGTTTTTTATAACTTTAAAAACAAAGTTACCAAAAATCTAATGAAAATATTTTATTATTAATTTTTTGTAACTATTTTTTTTTGGTTATATTTAATATTTTTGAAAATTGATAAATCTTCTAATCTTATAATTAAATATGAAATAAAGTTAAAACCTTAGGTTACACCAAAAATAAATTAACAAGTGTATGAAATTAATTCTGAAATTCATTACAATGAAATTATATTAAGTATTGCACTCTTCTTGTGAAGTTCAATGCTCATTCTTATTTAAATAGCCTCAATTTTTTTGAAAACTCCATGTAATCAATTTCCTTTTGACATGTTAAATTCATGTGACTTATATTTACACCATAAAATAGACATTAAAAACACGCTCATGTTTTTCTGATATTACTTTTTCAACTCGTATTTTCAACTTTTCTCCTTAAGGTTTTACTCAAATTTCGAGCAGAAACACTTATTGGATGTGAAAAAAAATTCTCATCTAAAGGGAGCCCATATAGCATACTTTCATTGGACTCTGCTACATGAAAATTGAGAATTATATGAAAAATGTGATTACAATAATGTTTTTTCATGTATTTCTTATTTTTCGTGTAGCAGGGTCCATCGAAAGTATGTAACATGGGCACTCCTTGGATGAAGAATTAAACTCGACATCCAACGAGTGCTTGCACTAAAAAATTGAGTAAAACCATAGGAGACAAGTTAAAAATATGAGTTGAAAAAGTAGTTTTTTTCTTTTTCCCCTCTAAAATTTGATGATGTAATCAAGTCTTATTTTATTATTTCATGACTATTATTTTATAATATTTCTTAGGAGGCCCATTTTAGACGTCAATTTTTCTTTAATAACTGGAATTGCAATATTATAATTCTTTTGGAAAGTTCATGCATGACTAGCTCCATATGCAAGAGTAACGGGGTTGACATGGCATCCTCTTGTACCATGGTAGTGAACATGGTAGGTCAACTGTGGGAGACATAAATTTTGTATATCAGCTTCGATTAATGTGATTTTAGCATTGTTGGAAATATATGTGTGTAAAATAATTTCAAATGGTTTGGGATAAAGTTAAAAAACCTTTGACCACAAAAATTTCCATTTGATTCAAGTGATCTCATGGAACACATTTTGAAAAAGGTGTATTCTCCAAATCTCAAATGGTTGTGCTCGACCAAGGGTTACTTCTCTCCTTCTCTACCTTATTCCCTACCTTCCTTGGTTCCTATGAAAAATTTAGGGGTTCTACAAGTTGAAGGGAAGGGATTAAAAACATTATGGGAAGAGGAATTGTAGGTAAATTAGGATTTTTTGAATTAAAGTTAACATTTTTAGAATTAAAGTTTGTTTTTACTAGCTATTGATACTGTAACACATGGTATATGTTCTCAGGGTTTCTTCTGGTGAGAAGAATGATTTCTGAACATTTTACAACCACCTCTATAGTTGTGAGAGTTTGAGATAAAGGCTCCCCTCTTGGACATTCCAAAGTCTATAGGGGATCTAAACTGCCTGGAACAAAATGTAATTGGTTATCTATATGGAGAAGGGGTCAATATCACAAAATTGCTAGAAGAATTATGTCTTCTACAATCATTAAAGGTACTAGTATTGGTAAGATGGTCAAGAATGAAGGCACTGCCAAGGTGCATTGGTAATTTAACAGAACTCCAACACATCGATGATGCAGGAGCATCTCTAGGCTCGAATAATACTCATCACCACAAAAAAAAATTGATTTCTTGCAACAGTAGTTAGGTGTTAATAAAGGAGGGTTGAAACTTTGTTTTTCTTGTGATATGTAGTTCATTTATAATAGGCTGAAACACTTGTTGTAACACCTTTTGAACTCTTATTTGTGTTGGATCATGGCTGTATATCGTGGGCATTTCTATTGTTGTGTTCCCGTCATTTGACAACACTATCACATACGTTGAAACACATGTTGAAACTCCACTTTAACACTATCATCAAGCACATCTAATGTCATCCATATGTCACATGTGATGAATTCGTGTCACAATAGTGTGCGCAAGTGGAAGAACAAACATCTGAGTGTGAAATCGCATCAACCAAGCCCATGAGGAGGAGGTGAAGCGATTGTGAAGGAAAAGGGAGTGGTTTTGGCAATCGAATTTCGAGGGAAATAGATTGTAACTTTCCAAGAGTTTAATCGATTCAATGGATCAAAGGAGGGTTAAAGGGGGAGATTGCAATGGACTATTGGTTGGTTAGTATATCGTGAAGGCGACATTTGGAGTTGGGAAGGCTAGAAAATTGCAAGATGTGCAAGTTGAGATTCAAAGGGCCTTTGCACCTTTGTCAATAATTATATTAGCTTACTCTATAATCCATCACTCTAATCACAAGTTTGATATTTTAATTGTTCATTGCTGTAACAGAAAGAGTTTGTAATCTGGTTGAACATTTGATAAACAAATATTGAATACTTTGTTATGTAATATGAATATATTGCCTATGTTAACAAACATTTACATTGTAGAATTTAGACTTTTGTGATCCATATTAATTACAACTGTATTTTCGGTAAAAATCACATAAAATAAAATCCAGTCACGTTTTGAACAAACCAATGTGGTTCATCTTTAGGACAAGATGAACTACACTTGTTGGTTCGAAACGCGACGAGATTTTATTTTATGTGATTTTTACCGAAAACACTGTTACAAACATTTACATTGTTTCCATATGGATTCGTTATGTACTCTGAGGGTGTAGTTCAGTGTTGTAACAATTAAAAGTGTTGCAGCCTGCAATGACTTCATCGGGTGGTATCAAATCTTGTTTCACTTTGGGTGTTACGTGTGTTCCTATAGTGTGTTGGAAGAATACCCTAAAACTTTGGTGGTGTAACAACATTTCAAAGTGTTGTAGTGCAAGTGTGTATCAACTTCTAGAATGGGTTGTGGATGGTAGTTAGGTTTAAAATTACCAAGATACTTGTGAAGGTGTCGCCAAGAAGGAGAGGAGCAGCGCGTGGAGGTGTCAGAAACCTAGATCTGGAAGATCTACAGAGAATAATAGAGTAGTTGGAACACAAAGGATATGGGAATGTTGAGATAGATTCAGGGCTTGAAGATGAAGTTGAAGCTAAATAAAAAGATGAAAATGCAGACATGACAATGCGTTTGATATCGTACTTGAGCAACAGAGGTAGTGCGAAGGTGGAAGTATTGTGCTATAATAGAAGCCTAAAGGCTGAAAATCTCATATACTAGCTTGGAAAGCTTGAGAGGTATTTTGAATATGAAAATGTTCGAGACCTTAACAGAATTTGTTTTGCAGTCAGGAAGATGAAAAGAAATACAACCCTTTGGTGGGACATGTTGTAGAGAGATAGGAATGACCTTGGACTGGAAAGAATTAGAACTTTGAAGAATATGGTGAGCAAGGTAAAGAAGAATTTTGTTTTTGCAGATTGTCAGCAAAACTTATGCAAACAAGTTCATATTTTGACGTAGAAATATGTGTCTGTGCATGAGTACACGGAAGAATTCTTCAAATTATCACTTAGGTCTAGTATTAAAGAGCCAGAGTATCAGTGTGTGTCTAGATATGTTAATGGATTGAAGTATTCGATCGAAGCTGAGATGAGCACACAATATTTTCGAACTCTGGATGAGGCTTACCAAATTGCCTTGAAGGTTGAGGAAAAAGTTGAAAGGAAAACTCAATAGAAGCTTAGAGTAAAAGGTATAAGAGGAAGAGGAAGAGTAAATAATACCAAATTAAATGAGAAGGAAGAAGAGGCTTCAAGTAGCCAAATCCCCAGAGGAAGTGGTGCTGGTAGAGGTCGAGGATTCAGTAGAGGTAGAGGCAAGTTTGTAATCACTTGTTATAGGTGTGGTGTTGACGGTCATAAAGCATCAAAATGCCTTGACAAATAAGGAAGAAAAAGAGGTGATACTAGGACACAAATGACAGTGACAAATTAGGCATCAGTGGTTAGAGAAAATGTGGTTGTGCTTCCACAAGAGGAAGGTGAAAATATGATGTTTTGAAGAGCCTTTTTGAGGCTGGAACAAAATCTTGCAACAAAGACTAAACAATGGAAGAAGGTTTTCAAAGCCAAGTGTAAAGTGTAAGGTAAGTGTTGTAACTTGATCATTGAAAGAGGAAGTACCAAAAATTTGGTCTCCACCGAGGTTAAAAATAAACTAAATCTAAAATTTGAACCATATCCTAATCCCTACAAAGTTTTTTGGTTGCAAAAGGGTCAGCAAGTAACTGTGATAGAGAAATATCCCTTGAATTTTCAGATTGGAGAGTTTAGAGAGCAAGTGATGTGTGACGTTGTAGACATGGATGCATATCATATTCTGCTTGGGAGACCTTGGTTATTTGATTGGAAAGTGTCTTATGATGGTAGAGCAAACACTTCTAAGTTTGTGCAAAATGGGCAACATTACATATAACACCCATGTGTGAATAAAATGGGAGTTGCAGGAGTAAGTGAAGAGTTGTAACAATAGCATATTACTGTGCTCAACCAAATAGTTTTTAAAAGTATAGAAACATAATGGGTACTATTTGGCTCTCTTGGCAAGATAATTCCAAAAGCCTGAAATAGGGAGTGATGTTCCACTCCTTGAAAGTGTTCAAAGTATGTTGAAAGAGTTTAAAGAGATTGTGGTAGAGGAAATACCCAACATATTTCCTCCTTGTGCAACATTTTGCACCAAATCGATCTTATCCCAGGATCAAGTTTTCCAAACAAAGCACCACATAGAATGGTTCTAGTAGAGAATGAAGACTTGAATTGGAAAGTGCAGAAATTGCTTGACCATGGATTGATTCGTGAAAGTTTAAGCCCTTGTGCAATACCAACAGTACTGACACCGAAGAAGATAGGGGAATGGTGAACGTGTGTTGATTCACACACCATAAACAATATCACCATCAAGTATAGATTTTCATTTCCAAGAATAGATGACCTTATGCAATGTTTGAGTGGTGCAGAGTATTTCATAAAGATTTAATTGAAAAGTGGCTATCATCAAATTCATATCAGAGCAGGTGATGAATGGAAGATAGTGTTTAAGACAAAGGATGGATTGTTTGAATGGCTTGTGATGCCATTTGGGTAGACAAATGCGCCTAGCACATTCCTGTGTTTGATGAATGAAGTGTTGAAGTCATTCTTTGGTAAGTTTGTAGTTATTTATCTTTGTTAGGCTAGGAGTAACTCTGAATGTAATTGTTGCATTGCATTAAGATAAAACATATATATATACATGGAGAGGGAGACTATTGGGTTTCATTGATCCAGACTTATGCGGGAATGCAACAAAACACAGATATACACATAAACATAGAGATGCATCAAAAATAAATCTTCATTTAATTAATATGAAAGAACTAAAATATGCTTACATACATAAATGGAAATAAACTAGCTCGAGCGATGGTAGCTTATCTTTGAGAAGATATGTGGCAGCTACATGCCTATAAACTATGTTACAATGAGGCTCAAAGGCATATTTATTATTTAGTAACAATGGAAAACCCTAAACATCCAAAAACCTAACCCTAGGAGATGAAGTGCCAAACTTGTGTGTCCCGTTTGGGTAATTTGGTACATCAACTTCTCAGGGTCGTAACTTTGGCATACGATCTCCGTTTGGCTATCATAATACCTCGGTTCAAAGATCTCAAATAGGAGGCTGAAAAACATAAGAAGGCCAATTTGAGACTTTTCTGGTCTCACCGCTTTCCCTTGAAACGTCTTTTAGTCCCTCAAAGTAGCTCTAGAAATTTAAGCCCTGAAAAACAACCAAAAATAGTAAGTTGTGCTACAATTAAGGAAACTAAAAAGAAACGATGGTGGGGTTCCAAGTGGAATAGGTAGGTGGCCACCAATAACCACCTGGATCAGTCCTCCCCCTTAGGAAGCAATGTTCCCTATTGCATTGAGTGCCTCCATGAGATGGGGGAACTTCTACTAAACTTGGTCCCTGATGTGCCACTTTCCTTGGTGCAGGAGTTGGCCAACTTTGACAACCCAATACAGTTGTATCTTCTGCTGGTGAGTGTTCTTGATTTGCATGTCCATGATCCGATCAATTTTGGTATGTTCCATGTAGTCTGGGTTTAACTCTATTGGTGTGAGTTGTTATGCATTGTTTGATGTGTCAAGTAATGGTGGAAAGTATGGTCAAAGGCGGTCCACATTGAACACTGGGTGCAGGCCAAGGAATGGTGGAATGATGAGCTCAAGAGCATTATCCCCTACAACCTAAGTGATGGTGTATGACCCATATTGGAGTGGGCGCAGCTTGCGGTGAGGCCCAACGAGGTGCTCCTTCTGCAAATGTAACGAAACTTTGTCGCCCACTTGGAACTTGTGTGGCACACGATGCTATCATGGCACTACTTGAACTTAGCATTGGCTCTGTCCAATATGTCATGGACCTACTGGTAGATGTGCTGAATGTGCTCAGTGAAGTTGTTAGCCCTGTCAGCGTCAGACTGGAAATGAGTTGAATATGCCTGAGTATCTGCAAATGGTATGGCCACATCAATGGGACATATTGGATGGAATCCCAACCCCACCTAAAAGGGGCAGTGGCTAGTTGATCTATGGTGAGCTCTATTTTAGTTGTGCAATACATAGGGGAGGATTTCATTCCATGTGTGTGGATGATTCAAGTTTTACATACACAGAATGTGTATGATCATCATGTTGACGACCTCTGTTTGGTCATCAATTTGGGGGTTGAAGTTTGTGGACTTAGTGAGCTTGGTATCCAACATCGACCAGAGATTTGAACAAAATGTACGTAGGAACCTATGGTCCTGATATGAGATAATGGAATGTGAGATCCCAAAATGTACCCACACTTGTTCAAAGAAGAGCTTATCAGTGGCTTTTGTTGTGATACTCTTCTTGAAGGTTGCCAGAATAGCTATCTTAGAGAATCTGTCGACGACCATGAAAACACAGTCTTTTCCATGCTTAGTAGAAGCAAGGTTTGACATGTAATCCATGGAGATGGATTCCCAAGGTCGACTAGGAGTAGGTAGAGGAGTATATAGGAATTTCTTCTTTATGGTTGGTTTGGAAATGACACAGGCAGTGCATGATCTGATGTACTTCCCAACATCCTATAGGAGGTTTGACCAATAAAAATAATTCTGTAACACTGCAACTATTTTCTCTACCCTGAAATGTCCAGTGACTCGGCTGTAGTGTGCGTCCCAAATCATCTTGGAACGTTCGCCTGAAGGAACATAGAGGTGTCCCAGGTGGCATAACATTGCATCCTGGAGGTGAAAATTTGGAATTTTCTTGCCTTCCAGGAGCATATAGTATGTGTAATTTTTTTGGACTCTGTATTAGGTGGGCGGACCTACCTATGGTTTTGTGTGTGGTTTTCACACATGGTTTTGGGGATGATGGTTTTCTGTCCATGGTATTTTGTAGATCCGGTCAAGGGAACTACTTTTATGTTCTAATCCAGGGTTAATGGATTGGAGTTTATGGATGCTTAAACATGTATATATATGTATTGTAACATTGAAAGGAATAGAATGAAAAATCAATCTGGTAGTCCCGATTTTGGGATCTAGGGGAAAAATCTTTGTGTATTACTGTTTTATGTTTTATGCTCTCGCCATTATTTTTTTTGTTTTTAGAATTTGTATGCAAGTAATTTCTGTACGGGGTTAAAACCTACAGTACCCCAGATATTGGACCTGGGTCATACCAAAAGCGCATTTCTCCAAATTGGCACACAACTTGTGCTGCTGCAAGGTTTGGAGGACCTTTCGAATATGGTGGAGGTGTTCTTCCCAAATTTAGCTGAAGATCATAATGTTATCCAAATTCACCACCACAAATGAGTTGGTGAAGGGTCGCAAAATGTTATCCATTAGCGTCATGAAAGTTGCGGGGGCATTCGTCAACCCAAAAGGCATGACCCGCCATTCGAAAAGGCCCTCCTTATATTTAAAGGTATTTTTCCACACATCAGAGGGTTCAATTGATATTTGGTGATAACTGGACTTCAAGTCAATCTTGCTGAAATATTTGGCCCACTTGAGCTAGTCCAAAAGGTCATCAATCCATGGGAATGGATGCCTATTTCAGACAATGATCTTGTTCAACGTCTGATAGTCAATACATATTATCCAGGTCCCGTCATCCTTCTATAGCAACACGATCGGGTTCCCACAAGGTGACGAACTTGGCCTGATGTGCCCTTTATGCAACAACTCCTGAATCTGCCTCTTGATTTCATCGTTCTCCATAACAAAGCGTCGATAGTTCGGTCCATTGGGTAGCGGCACACTCGAGGTCAGATCGATGGAATTCTTGACCTAAAAATGTATAAGTACCGATGTGGGTGAGGTGAAGATGTCCCGGTACTCCTCTACAACCTTGTCAATCGGTTGCTGTCGTGTGGAGGAGCCTTTTATGGAGGCTGTGGCCATAATATTATTCTTTCCATAAGGGTGAATCATAAGGAAAACAAATTTCCCAGTCTGGGAAATAATCTTACTGCATTCCTTCACAGTGATCAGAGAAACGACAGTAGGCGGTGCTAGCTCCAGTATCCTGTATAACTTATTGCCCAAATTAATAATAAAAGTGTGAGGCTTAGAATTATACAGAACATGTCACTTCCACAATTATTTTTGGCCTAATAAAATGTCACAAACTTCAAGAGGAGCAACATCATATAATACCTCATCTGTGAAGGACTTGATGCTGTAGGGAATGCATCGTTATTGGCTGATGCAGAGATATCTTCCTTGATGAAGCCACCCAATGGTGTACTACTGTGGGTGTGGTATGGTCGGTAGGCCCAACCGCTTCACGACCTCTGCTGAAGTGAGGTTCTTTTGTCTCCCGCTGTCAACAATGAACTGCAAGGAAGAACCCTTCACCCACATCTATGAGTGGAAGAGCCACTCCCCTTCCTCTGGATATCTAGGCTCATCCTTCTGGATCTTGGTGGTGGAAACAGTGGCACTAGGCTATGCATTGATAATATAATTCCCTTTGTGATTCCCCTTGTTGGTTCCTAACTCAGAGTCGGAACATGCATCTGATTCAGAAGCCTTAAACTCGGACACCAGTGACTGCTTGGCTTAGCACTCACTTGTGTTGTGAGTGGGGCTCTTATGGAACTCACACCATTTCCTTGTGTCCTTATTTGTCTTCGTGGCATTGTTATTCTCTTATGGCTTCGGTGGGTTGTCCTAGATTGCCTTGCCTTCGCTTTGTACCTTGTTATGTGGTTTGGGGGCACCTTTCACTTGCTTCGGATTTGGGGGTACCTTTCCCTTGCTTCTATTTGAATTCCTAATTGATCTTGATAATGTATCAATAGGCAGCCCAAGCGAGGAGATTTCCAAGAATTCCATATCGTCCTGGATGTACTTGTGTAGACAATCATAGTACTTGAGTACCAAATACCACTCAAAATGTTTAATACCCAGCTTCATGCGAAGGGTATGGAAAAAATTTGTGAGCTTTCGTGCATCTTGGTCCCTTCCCTGTCGCAGCATGGTCCACATTATGTATTTAGCTTCATAGCTCCTGACAGGGTAATATTGTTCCTTGATGGCATCTTGAAAATAATTCCAAGTGGTTGTGGCTGAAAACAGTGAGGATTCCCTCTCGTCCTTTTGTTCAATGTAGGTTTCCCACCAGTCCTTGACATGTGGGGTGGCTTTGAGTGGTGAAAAATTAATATTTTCTCGATTAAAAAAAGTCATGAACTGAAAAATGTCCTTCCAATAGATTTAACCATCTATCTATGACGTCTGCATCTATCTGTCATTCGACTATGGGAATGTAAAAGTTAACATATACCAAAGTGGCTACTGGATGAAGATGCGTCGCCTGTGGGTAGCCACCGAAGGATCTGGGAAAAGTTATCCATCATCGCATTCCTTTGTCACTTGAGGGCTTCTTCGAGCAATATTTTGAAAGGATCTCCTGGCTCCTCGTATTTAGTTTCTTCCAGTATGGGAGGCTGTTAGAGTTTGTGAGGCTGGTCTTGCAAAGGTTCAACCAGTTCAAGCCCTAACTCCGTATACCCAGACCTCGTTGGGGACATGCAAAGAAAAAGAGAGAAATAGCAGACTGATCTGATACCACTGACCCAGGGTAATGAAGGAACACAAAAAATACAAATATACACATAAACACAAAGATGCAACAAAAACAAAACTTCATTTCATTAATATCAAAGAATTGAAATATGCTTACATACAAAAATGGAAAGAAACTAGCTCGGGCGATGGTAGCTAATATCTGAGAAGAGATGTGGTAGCTACATGCCTCTTAATTGTGTTACAATGAAGCTCAAAGGCCTATTTGTTATTGATAAATAATGGAAAGCCCTAAACATACAAAAGCCTAACGTAGTAGATGAAGTGCCAAAACTATGAGCCTTGTTTGGGTAAATTGGTACATCAACTTCCCAGGGTCGTAACTTTGCCATACATGTTTCGTTTGGCTATTGATGAGCCCCAAAAATGGATGATTATTTGGGCTTATTCAACCTCCTAATTCGACTTAATCCACCATTCTCATTAGTTTATTGCATGTTTTTTATTATATTTATGCTAATAGAGTGAATTGGGTTAGTCATTATGCCAACAAGTCTAATCTAAAAATAGTATGTTGTGCTACAATTAATGAAACTAAAAAGAAACAACAGTGGGGGTCCAAGTGGAAATTCGGATGGCCACTAATATTCACTTGGATCATTCATCTCCCAATGTCTCTTCATATTCCAATTCCCTTTATTTTTCTATTTACCATATTTACATGGATTTACCTAATCCCAAAGATTAGGTTTCAACATTCCCCCCTTTCATTTGAAAGGATGTTGGTAAGTCCAAACATCATTTTGAATCTTTCAAACTTTTTCCTTCCAGGCGCTTTGGTGAAAATGTCTGCAATCTTCTAATTTGTGGAACAATGTCATAGGTGGATTGTTTTTGCCTCAACATGATGTTGAATCAGATGGTATTTTTTATTGATGTGCTTCGTTCAATCATGGAACTTTGGGTTCTTGGCCAACTTTATTGCAAAAGTGTTGTTAATCAAAAGAGGAGTTGAATTCACTTGTTTCTCGTGCAAATATTTCAAAATTTTCTTAAGCCACACAATTTCCTTCATTACTTCATTTGCTGCAACATATTCTACTTGAGTTTTGGAATCTGTTGGAACTGACTGTTTGTGTGACCTCCAAGAGACAACCCCTGATCCAAAACTCATAACATAACCTGAAGTAGATACCCTAGTTTATTTATCTCCATCAAAATCTGAATCATAGTATCCAATCAAGGTGAAGTCACCCATCTGTGTATACTTGAGGCCCAGGACTTGAGTTCCCTTCAAGTACTTTAGAACTCTTTTTGAAGCAGACCAATGACCTTCAAAAGGCTTTTGCATAAACCTAGAGAGGATTCTAACAAAAATGAAATGTCTAGTCTGGTAGTAGTAAGGTATTTGAGACATCCTACGAGCCGTCTGTACTTTGTTGCACCCTCAAATTATTTTCCTTCAATGGATGTGAGCTTTAAGTCCTATTACATTGGAGTAGTCAAAGGATTTCACTCATCCATGCCAAACATGTTCAACATATCTCCAGTTTACTTCTTATGAGAGAGGAATATAAAATTTGAATGTTGGGTTACTTCAATACCAAGATAGTAGTGAACATAGCAAAAATTTGTCATTTCAAAACCTTTCATGAATTCCTTGTTTATGGATGCAATGTAGTTCTCATTGTTCCTTGTCATCAAACGATAATCTACATACACCACAAGATATACAACTAGTTTTCCAACTTTCTTGAAAAACAAAGTTGCATCATCAAGATCATAATGCTTGAAATTGAGTTTTAGAAGATGCTTACTTAATTTCTCGTACCAGGCTCCTGTTGCTTGCTTGAGGCCATACAAGGATTTGAAAATCTTGCATACTTTGTGTTCCTAGCCCTTCACAACAAATCCTTCTGGTTGGGACATAAAAACATTCTCTTTCAAATATCCATTCAAGAAAGCAAATTTTACATCCATTTGATGGAGTTTCCAACCATTCTGAGTTTCCAAGACAAAGAGTGTCTGGATGGCATCCCATTTTGTTGTGGGGGGAAAAGTATACTCATATTCGACCGCTTCCTTCTATGCAAAAACGTTTTCCACAAGCCTGGATTTGTGCTTGTTAAGTGAGCCATCTTCTTTATACTTGTTCTTGAAGGCCCACTTGCATCCAATTGGTTAGGTTTCCAATGGAGGATCAACTAGCTTCTAGGTGCCATTCTTTATCAAAGCATCATATTATTTCTGCATTTATTCTTTCCATTCATCATGAGAAGTGACTTCCTTGAAGGAAGTTGGTTCAAAATATGTAAACAAATTTAGTTCATTGTAACACCTTCATCCCACATATACCTAAGTAACTAACCAGTTGGGGTAAATATGCAATGAGAAGCTACTATAATGGGATTCAGCCTCCTAGGTAATCTTAAGGAAGTGGAACTGACGGAAACAAACCAAACAGTGCTTCCACATCAACAACAAAACTCCCACGAGCCATCCCAACCACTTACGGAACCAACCCCTAAGATCAACTGAATTTTTAGACCATTAAACCCCTAGACGCTCGCTTGATGTGGACAATCATACATCTAGGATGCTCCATATGCTCCCACAACATGGTTATGCATGTATCTGGGGAATTTTCTCCTCATACCTGTGCCTACGACTCCGAGATTTGTGCCACTTTTTCATGCCCAAATCCCAATTCATTGCCCAAAACTCAATGACACTTTCAGAACTGAAAGATAACAACAAAATAAGGATACAAATGCAATTACTTAAACAAGGACTTAACTAGACCCCTAGTAGCCATGACATGCATTTCGTTAAACATGTCAAAAGTATGTAATCTACAGGTTTAAACAACATATTTGAGCATAGGGGTCTTGATCTGAAAATGGGTTCTTAAGTCTATATTAAGGTATTGAAGTCTTATCTGTAGGAAATGCCTATTCCACTTAGTGCAATGGATCGATAAGATTGCATGAAATGGACAATCATCAGTTATTAAAAACATAATAAAACACATACATCAACACAGTCAAAATAATAATGGAGTTCACCAAACTTCTTGGCTACGTCTCCTGGTCCAATATATCAGTGTTGGCCTCTATATTTTGCCTTAAAATAGAGTTTTAGAGTGTATGAGCTCAAACAGAGCTTTAGCACACAACAATAGTGACAATACATAGGGACTCCTCGAATTCCTTGAGTTTAACGAGAAACAATCTCTCCCTCTCGTGCCTTTGTCAGACTATTCGCATTCATGCATTTTTACTATCTCTCTCTGTCTCGCCTCTGTCCTCCCATGTCCTCTGTCCTGCCAATTGATGGCTTTTAAGCCAATTGGCGCTGTCGGTTCAATCCCCTTCTCAGGCTCTCTGGATCCCAGCGTTGTCCCTTCATCTCCCCATCGAGCGTTAAACAATCATGATAATAATGCTCGAGGCATTAGGCCACCTGTTCTACTTGTTTTACAACGGAAAGGACCACTGGTGCGGGTGAAATCCTCGGGAATACGCTTCTCTATTTACACAAAGAAATACACAGGAAATACAACAAAACAGTGAAAAATTTTGCCAATCCGAACTTCAAAAGGTATTAAATATGACCTGTAATCCTCTCGGGTCTGCATTCCATCGTCGTCGCAAGTCGCAGTGCCCATATGCCATGGTCTCCTTTGTATTTCGGTTTATAACGGAAATACACCAAAACACAGAAAAGCTCGACAAAACGCCACATATCGGATTTCAAATTTTATAGTGCCGCATCTATAACCCTGTTGGGTCTGCTTGTATCGCCATCGCAAGTTGCACGGTCTATAGGTCTTCAGCCCTTTATACGTGGTCACGATCCCACTTTGCCGATTGCATTCGCCGATTACCAATCGACACTATTGGAATATCTCACTTCGCACAGCCTGCGGTCCATTTGGCATCACCCCTTTGATATATTGCGATGCGATAGTCGCAGTCGCATATCGTTGTGTCTCCAGGCCCGTAGTAAGTCCTTCCCTTTTAAACTTGCGATGCGATATACGTGGCTGATCTACGCGCTGATCCGATGGTCCACGTTATATCGCTGGATCGCAGTTGCAACTCACTTAGGGTTAGCGTTGATATGCCTCACTGAGCTCCACCGATGCGATCTGCCGACCTCCTCCGATGTGATCTGCTGATTTGATCTAAACCATTGATCAGCCTAATCCAACGGCTCCTGTGCAATGGCATTTGAACCTTCGATTAGCTCTGTTTTTGCCAATCCTTAGTTTTTTTCTTCTGCGATAGTGTTTTTCGATAGCTGAAGGCATAATGGTTTTGAGGATTTAGGATCCATTTTGGATTGTTTTTGTGGTTTTAAGATCCATTTTGGATCACGCCTTCCCACTGAAAAGCTTTTGGACCACCAAAAGTTGGTTTTTAGTATTCGAGCAAGTGAGGATACTGCGCCCTCACTTGTCCAATCTCCATCCATCGAGCTCTGCTTGGTTTTGAACCTTTGAGTCCTATTCTCAGGTACTTGACATCCCCTTGACGCGTAGTTCTTACCTTCCTATCCAAAACTGTGCCCTCCTGTAACTCATCAAGATACTCAAGCAACAAATCCCCAATAGAAGGCAACTGACTTTGCTCTTTAGGATCTTCAATCAATGAAGGTTCATACAATCTCAAATTTTTTGCATTAACGACTGAATAGATCTACATATAAGTTGGCAAATCAAGGCGAAAAACATTTTCACCAATTTTATCAAGTATCTTGAAAGGCCCATTCCTTATTGGTTTTAGCTTCTTACCTTCACCTTGCATTCTGTCTTTGCTGATGTACAGCCAGACTTGATCACCAACTTGAAAACTATGCTAAACTCGATGCTTGTCATGTCTTGCCTTGTACTTGGCTTGACTTCTTTCCAGCTGTTTCTGTACTGCCTAGTGAATTTCCTGGATTTGTTCAATGAACTTGGTTGCTTTGTCCACATCACTATGTCCATCAACTGCTATGTCTTTACCAAAGACAAAATCCAAGGGAGACTTTGGTATTAAATCAAAACAAGTCTCAAAAGGAGATCTCTGAGTAGAAGAGTGCTGGGCACAGTTGTAAGCATGTTGCACATAACACAAATGCTCATGCCAAAGCTTGGGATGCTTGCTGCAATAACCTCTAAGCAATTGGATCACTATCTTGTTGACCACTTCTATCTAACCATTTTTTTGTGGATGAAATTTTGTGCTCTTCTTCAACCTAGTGTCCATCAACTCCCATAATCTTGACCAAAACTTCCCAATAAATCAAGAATTCCGATAAGATATAATAGAAGTGGGTAACCTAAAATGAACCCATACATTATGAAAGAACAACTTTGTTTTTTGTTCAACTGTAACTTGCTTGTTACATGGTATCAAAATACACATTTTACTGAACCTATCCACAACAACATACAAATAATCATGACCTTTCCTAGATTTTGGTAACCCCCCCAACAAAATCCATGGAAACACTTTCCCAAGGATGAGAGGGAATTGGAAGTGGAGTGTACAAGCATAATTTCCAATTATTGGGCTTGCTTGTAGCACACATAGTACACCCTTTGATATATCTAGAAACTATCTCATGCATTCTTGGCCACTAACAAAACCTTTGCAATTGTTCAACTATTTTACTTAAACCAAAATTACCTAATATGAGAGAAGTATGTGCTTCTCGGATTATGTTAACTCTTTCAGTTTGTGGAATGCATAACTTCCCCAAATGGTATAAGAGTTCGTCCTTTACATAATAATCCAATTCTTCTACTTGCTTGCCATGACTTAAAGTTGCATATACATCTTTAAAATCTACATCTTGAGCATATTGTTCAATGTAACTTTCATGCATTACTGAGTTATGCTTAAGCATAGTAGATGCATTTATGATTGCTCTTAATAACATGTCTGCAACCTTATTGTGTATGCCCTTCTTATATCTGATGACAAGATGAAATTGTTGTAGAAAACCCATCCACCTATAATGTCTTAATTGTTGCAATTTAGTTTGTGAGTGCAAATATTGAAGTGGTTGATGATCTATATGTATGATTGTTTCTTTACCCATTAGGTAATGTTTCCACTTTTTCACACTTTGTACTAATGCATACAATTCTTTATCATATGTGGGATAATTAACTACTACAGAAGTAAATGTCTTAGAATGATAGCAAATGGGTTTTCTGTGTTGCATCAAAACTGCTCCCATGGCATAGTCACTGGCATCTATCTCAATCTCAAATGGATGTTGAAGATTTGGTGGTGCTAGTACTGGTGTTGTATTGATTTTCTCTTTTAAGGTGTCGAAGGATTTCTACTATTTGCCTCCCGACTTAAACACCTATTTCAATCCTGTTAAAGCATGTAATGGAGCTGCAATCAAAGAAAAGTTAGCAATAAAATTTCTCCAGTATTGTGTTTCCCCTGGGAAACTCCTAACCTCTGTAGTAGATTTGGGTTTAGGCCAGTTCACAATGACTTCAACCTTAGAGGGATCTATCTTCAATTCACCACCCCTTACAATATAACCCAAATAATTTAAAGGTGTTCTGCCAAATTCACATTTTGACAGTTTTACATAGAGATTTT
Organism: Pinus taeda; assembly: GCA_000404065.3. Lineage (NCBI taxonomy): Eukaryota > Viridiplantae > Streptophyta > Pinopsida > Pinales > Pinaceae > Pinus > Pinus taeda. The sequence continues at coordinate 30,331 of APFE031464550.1, read as the reverse complement.
CTCTTTTTAAAACATCTAAAGTCTGCTTCACATGCTTTACATGGTCTTCCCATGTCTTACTAAAAACAAGAATGTCATCTAAATAAACAATTACAAAGTCATCAATAAATGGTCTGAGTACATCATTCATAACTCTCGTAAATGTAGCAGGAGCATTAGTTAAGCCAAAAGGCATAACGAACCATTCATACAATCCTTGTTTTCTCTTGAAAGAAGTCTTCCATGCATCCTATTCTGCAAATCTAACCTAATGATAACCACTTCGCAAGTCTAACTTAGAAAACTAAACTGCTTCTTTCAATTGATCCAATAAATCATCGATACAAGGAAGAGGATAACAATTCTTGATCGTCATTTTATTAGTGCTCTATAATCAATGCACATTCTCCACGAAGCATCTTTCTATATCACCGGCACGACTGGATATCCACATGGTGATGTGCTTGGTCATATAGACCCTTTATCGAGCAACTCCTATACCTGCTTCTTTATTTTTGCATTCTCTAAAGTTTACAACTTGTACATTCCAATGTTAGGTAATGGAGCATCTTGCTGCAAATAGATATCATGTACCATTTCTCACTTGGGTGACAGACCTTTTGGTTCTTGAAATAGAACATCATACTCTGAAACAACTTTAACTAAATCAATTTTCTGTTTAGAATCACAACCTTCAAATGCATTGAGATTTTCAAGATCCTTTGCCTTTACAACCATTAGTAAAAATTGCTTACTAGAATTCACAATTCTTTTCATTTGTCCTATGTTTATGAGAGAATAGTTATCTTTGAGTTTATGAGCTCTTACAATATATTCTATTCCATATTTAGTGAGTTGATACTTATTCTCAAATCTATAGAAAATAGCTTTCCTATCATACAAGTATGGACTTCCCAAAACAATACCACATATATCCAATGGAACTATATTTAACTCAACCTCATCTACAAATGTTGATCCAATAGCAAACCTAAGTTTACATTGTCTCGTTACTTGTAGCTTTGTTTTATTACACATCCAACCTAATGGATATGGCTTCTCATGAGGATTTGTTTCTAATCCCAACTTCTTTACAATTATTTCAGAAATCAAATTTACTTGTGATCCATTATCAAACAAAGTATCAATCTTATTGTGCTTGGAATTTACTCTAATATGAAAAAGCTCATTTCTTTCCCTCTCATTATTTTCATTATCAACAGATTGTGTAGAATTACTTATGGATGCTTCAGAATCTTACCTTTAATACCTGTGGTTGTAACTGTTGTTTCATCGCTTGAACCTGATCCCAAATCCTGCTGAATATCAGCAACATTCTTTTTCTCCTTTCCACTGAACTTCTTAGGTTTTCGTTCTGGATGCAAAAACCAACAGTGTGCCTCATCGTGTCCTTCTTTCTTGCAATGAGTGCATGAAGGTTTATCCTTCTTTATAGTGTTTTCTTTCCTCTCCTTACATTTTAGTTTCTTCTTTTCCTTACTCTTGCTTACAGAATACTTAGATGATCCCCCAACCTCTGGGTTTACATTCTTACCTCTAGCTTCTAGATGTGTGGCTTGAACTAATACATCATCTAAGATAGTGGAATTAAACATGAGAATAGTATGCTTTAAATAGCTATGAAGACCACCTATATACTTCAATAAAGTCTCAGGTGAGTCTAATGATATACTTAGAGTTAAAGCTCTCTTTCTGAATTCCTGAGTATAACTCTGTACACTTTGACCCTTCAATTGACGAAGAGTTTTCCAACTCATCATTGCCTCCTACATGTAAGCTAAAGGGTATAATTACCTTTTGATAGTAGAAACAAATTCATTCCAGGCAGAAATAATTTTACCATGTTTTTGTAGATCAACTTGTGTCTTGCCTTCCCACCATACTAGTGCAGTTCCTCCAAGTCGAAGGCTAGCCAGCTGAATCTTCTTCCTTTCTGAATCAACGTTCTATACCCTGCAATATACATCAATTTGTCTTATCCAATTATCTAGTTTTTCTGCATTGAGTTCTCCATCATAAATTGGAAAATCAAAATTCACACCTAATTTGATTAAGGAAGTTTTCTTCTTCTTCTGAGAAGAGCTAGAAGAGGATGAGGATGATGAAGGTGATGATGGAGGAGATGGTGGAGGAGGCATTTCCCCTTTCTCTTTGCCTTCTGGAGGGCAACTATAAAAGGTTCCTCTGCTCCTTTGTCTCGTTTGGGTGTTGAAGTGTTTTCACCTCGACCCTTCTTAAATTCCAGATACATCTCTTCCACCATGGCTCGGAGTGTCTTAAAACTTTCTATAAATTGAGATTCTAATCCCAATGAAGCTTCTTCTACCATTCTCCTCCAAGAATAGACTCTTCCAATCTCTGGATTAGCCTCAACAAGTTCTCCTTCTCCTAGTTTGAGCTTTAATCTAGTTAGCATTCAAAATCCAACACAAGCTTGTCTAACCTTAATAAAACCAAAACCAAATGCTCTAATACTACTTGATCAAAAAATGGATGTTAAATCAAGAAGAAAAGGTATTACAGACTCATGTGCAGGAATTCCTATATTACTTAGTGCAATGGATCAAAAATATTGCAAATAACACAAACATTTAGCACTTGGAAAACATAACCATTCAACACATCAACACAGTCAAAATAATGAAGGAGTTAACCAGACCCCCTAGTTATGTCTCCTGGTCTAGATTTCAGTGTCGACCTTTATATTATGTCTTCAATAACAGAGTTTACAGGTGTGAGCTCAATCAGAGCCATAACACAACAACAGTGATATCACATAGGGATTTCACTCGAAAACCTCAAGTCTAAAGAGTGCACAGACTCTCCCTCTTAGTGTCTCTGATCAACTGTTCGTAGTTGTGTGTTTCTCTGACTTTTTGTCTCCCCTCTGTCTTTGAACTCCAACTTGTCTTTGTTCTATTATGGGATGGCTTTTTTAAGCTTATCAACGTTGTCTGTTCACCTCCATTTCGGGCTCTCTGGCTTCCTCTTCTATCCATTCACCTTCCTTTCGGCATTGGACACGTCTTGTTAAGACAAAATGCTTAAGGCACAAGAATTCCTTTGTATTTTGATTTTATAACAAAAATACACCAAAACACAGAAAACCTCGACAAAACGCCGCATATCGGATTTCAAATTTTATAGTACCGCATCTATAAGCCCACCATTGATCTGCCTTCAATCAGACTATTCGCATCCAACTAGCTCGTGCCTTCTTCACCATTCGATCCGTGATCGCTAATCCAATGGCTGACGGCCATTTTGGGTCGCCCACTTACACGGAGATTACTCGCCCGAAAAATCAGTTTTCTCTCTCCTGCGGCATGCTACGTGTCAGCCAGTGTATGGAATCGGGCGAAGCCTCTCCAATACCACTTACTACCTAAAGCCTGCCCTATATACCACTTACCATGGAACTCAAATCCTTCGCTATTTATTTCATAACTCCTTCGGGTCCGACTGTGTTAAGTCCTCCCTTTAGGAATTTGCGATGCAATATCCACCGTTGATCTCTTTCGCCCATTCGACGGCTATGATGGAAGCGCTCGTCGGGAGTATTTAAGTTACGAGTCTCGATTCTTCTCCCTTGGTTCATTACTTAAGCCTGCCATCATGTGTTAAGTCCTCCCTTTGGTTCCATGCGATGCGATATTGGTGGTTGATCTAGACTATTGATCTATGCGCTCGATCAATGGTTCACATTGTCTTGCTTGTATCGCTATCACATTTTTCTTAAGGCTAGAATCGTTAACATTGCTTGGCTTTCTCCAATGCGATATCAATGCTCTATTGTTGCGATTTAACCCCGATGTTGTTTTCTGTGGTTTTAACATATTCGAAGGCTTTTAAAAGGGTTGTTTAAGATCCATTTTGGATCAATTAAACCCCCGAAATATCCCTTGATATGGACAAGCATGCTTCCAAAAGGCTCCAGACACTCCCACAACATGGGTATGCATGCATCCAGGGACATTTCTTCCCAGTGTTGTGCTTGCATCTCTAGGATTTGAGCCAATTTTCAGGACTAGAGCCAAGGTCACTTCCTAGAATTCATTGACACTTACAAAATCCATAATTTACATAATGACAATACCTACAAATAAAAAATGGACTCCATAACTAGGCTTGATCATCCCCAACTAGGACTGACATTCTTTCAAACACTTGGAATCAATGCAATATATAGAAAATGAATAAAAGACAAAGCATAAATGATTGATAACACAAATGGAACCTGACAAGAAGGATTACCACCCTCTTCCCTTAATTATTTTAACATCAATTAGGTCTTGCATTCATTATCCTTTCAGTTACAAGTAAATACATGAAATAACGATGACAATAACCAATCATATAACCATGCGTACATCCAACATTAAACCATGAAAATAACAATGAGATAAAAACCATTAAAGCCACATATTAACAAGCGCAAAAGCAAGAGAACTTAGCTTTCCTTAAAGATAGGCAAAGCTGACTAGGTTCCGGACTTTCACATACCACCCGACCGTCGACATGGTTGAACCAAATCTTTCTTTCAGCCAATTATGTTGGACACGGATTGTCATTGATGTCAATATGGAAATATTCAAGGAGTAGACAGAGCTAAGAGGAGGAGACAGAGCCAAAGAGGAGGAGAAAACAGCCATCGGAGCAACAGAGCAAGTAGCACAGAGCCATCAAAGCAGATGGAGACGAGAGGAGCGGACAAAGCCAAACAAGAGGAGCACACAGAGTTATCGGGAGCCACCAGAGGAGAAAACCATATAAATATGCATTTGTCGCAAACAGAGGCGGAATACTTGGTTATATATGCAAATACACCATTGGCAATGTCATGAGCTTGACTTTTAATGTTGTGGAGGAGCGGACCCGACGGGCATATAAAACATGGTTCAATGCAATATCGCATCCGCAAGTGGATCGGCTGTCGGCCATCGGCGGAGTCATGAGTGCGATATATAAAGGACCCCCGGGAGTCGCAAATCGCTGATTGCGATTTAAGCTATGGACCCGATAGTTTAAATTGCAGGTGAATTAATATTGAAGTCTGCCCTTGAGCCATTTTTCCTGTGTTTCCTATGTAAATGAATTTTTGGTTTACGCGGCGTTTAAACGCAGAAATACACTACGGAATGCTCCCAATAGTTTAGGAGGCTAAAATAATGTTGATGGCGATTGTGATAGGACGTGGCATGTCCGTTAAATGAAACAGACTCGGTGGGTGCCCATCATCATTAAAAAAAAAAAAAACAGGCTTGTGTTACAGTTTTTAACACACAGTGACCGTAAAGCCAAGAAGTTGAATGGAAAGCCAGCACAGAGGAAGCGACAGCGATCGAGGAGGAAGCCTAAGAGGCGGTGTAAGTGGAAATGAATGGAAAGAGGTATGGATATAAATAAAACAGTAAAAATAGAGAACTGTAGTTGTTGTTGGTATGGTGAAGAACCAGAGTGTGAGGTAGTAGAAGCAGCAGAGGCTGTAGAGGCAATAGAAGCAGTAGAGGTAGGAGAGCAGGAGTGAGACAACCTTAGTTGAATAGAGTGCAGCAGCATACCTGTTTATACCAAGGTTGGGTTGGAGACCAAGAGGTTGGAGCCTCAGTACTGAACTGGACTGAAGTCATTGGGGGTAGGTGCTCTCGAGGTTGGAGCCTCACTGAAGTCCAAGTTGGAGCTTGAAAACTATTCACAAATAGATTTATACTTATATTGTATTTGTTTCATTGTATTGTCTTGAGTTTTAATAAAAGCATTAATTTCAGCTGTTGATTTCTGTGTTCTGTGTGTACATATACATATCTATATATGTTGTTGGCAATCACTAGAACAATTAAAAAATAAATAATAAGAAATACTGATTCACCCCCCTCTCAGTATTTCCAACAAATTACCCAAGTGCCATATTCCAAGAATGAATGTGGGATCTCATGGATAAACCAATAAAAAAATGACCAAGGGAATCCAGAGGTTAAACCATCTCCACCCTCACCAAGTCGTGATCTCTCCAAAACCGGCACCAAGATCACAAAACCAAACCAATCTAGGAATGCCTCCAAACTCCATCACTATCCTTGAGGAATTTTTCATCTCCTTGTCTCTTAGGCTTTACTGTATTCTACACCGGAGTAGTAGGCCCTAAACTAAGACACTAGTCTCTTAGGATTTACACGCAATCCACACTAGATCACTAGGCCCTAAATCGAGACTCCACCCTTAGGCTTTACCATCTATCCCACTAAAACTAGTTAAGCGATTCCTAGGCCTTCAAGAATTTTTCCTGAGACCACCTTCCCCCAAAATTATGAAACCATCTGACAATTCCAAAGCTCAAAACCGAAGAAAACAATCCCATCACACAATGGATATTTTTAAAAAGGAAAGGCTAGGCTAAAAACCACGGTCATAACCCGGAAAAAGCATGCCATCGACAATAAGAGAACCATATACCAACATGGAAATCCATGCATGTCAAAACCAGCTAGGAAATCACACATGCAATATGTTACTTGCAAGTATTCCTGTTGATGTTGCTTGATCCTGCTCTTCCATGCTTGATCTTATCTTTCCTTCCTTTCCTTTCCTTGCTTTTTCCTTCCTTGCTCCTAAGCTAAAATGCTCCAAGAAAACTCTAAGTTCCAAGAGTGTGTGTGAGAAAGAGAATAATGAGAGAGCTCCAAAACTAAAATGACAAAAGGTTACAAAGTAATCCTCAGAAGCCTTTTTTATCAATGAGGCCTCTATTTTCTTCAATTTCCATTATTTTTCTTAATTTTCCTCCTCACATGCAACCTATGACCTTTCACCTTCATTTTCTACCATTTTTCCTTTATTTTCATAAATAAATGTGCCAAAAATACCTTTTTGCCTTTTTAACTGCCTTATTCATTGCCTTTGCCAATATCCTTAGCCATAAACACATCAGGTGATGCCCACTAGGCTATTGTTTCCCAACATTTAGCTTGGAATAAGTGTCCCTTAACCATGGTCTTATTTTTCCTTTATTAACTTTTATTACATGAACTTTTAATCAAGTGTTGTTACATGGAGAACTCCCCTAAAATTTATAAGGGGGTCAAGTGAGTCATCAAAATTCAATCATTATAGTCATACTTTAGTGTGCATGATCAATAACACTTGACATCCTAAGGTGCAATAAAATAAAGTGATATTGAGATAAAGGTACAAAACAAACAAGAAATGGAAAAGCAAAAGATATTAAACAATAATTCTTGATTTTGGGAATGGCTCGAATGCAATTTTCTATGCTCTTTGAGGTCAAAGATGGCACTTTCCACACCCCAAGGGGTGGGGGGCACATTGATGACAAAAAACTCTTTTGCACCTTGGGGGGGGGGGGTTGGGTGAAGATGGTTAGTGGTAAGCCAAAACCAACACATTATTCAAATCAAATTTTTTAGTGGTCATATAAAACCAACACATTGTTCAAGTGAAGACAGTTAGTGGTAAACTAAAACCATGAAATTTTTCAAAGTTAATTTGGTTATTGATAATACAAAATCACCACATTATTAAATTGAATATGGTAGTGATTAATCGAAAACACCACCAATATTAATGACAATTAGTGAGTGGTCAACCAAAAAAACCACCAAATAAAGTGAATATGGTTAGTAGTAAACTAACAAAACCACCACATAAAGAATCCAAAGCTCCATCCTGGATCCTTTCAATCATGAATCATTTGAGAACAAAAGAATTGAAAGCTCTTGTTTGGATCCTTTCAACTATGAATTATTGAAGAACAGAAGAATCTAAAGCTCAAGCTTGGATCCTGTTAGAGTTGGTCTGGTCAGTCCTCCGTCAGAGATCAAAACTCTTTATGCATTTCATGTTTAGGTGTCCCACTCCATTCTCCTGGCTACATTCCACTAGGGGCATGCCATAATCTGATGGAGAAGGGCATGATAGCCATTCCCCCTCATGTCTGGCTCCTGCTGGCTCAGGTCTTTTGTCACTAATCATCAAAGTCCATGACAGTCAAGGTCTGGTCCTTTAAAGGACAAAGGTCATTTTCGAGGTCTAGGTTTAGGAATTCATCAATTTGGTCTTTTAACATGTCTAGTAAAGCCATGCAGGCCAAAATGAGGCCCTTACATAGTTATGGTTCAGAGAGCTTCATCGTCATGCGGATAGACTTCGACTCTTCTTCAAAACTCTGTTTTGAAGAAAAGTCAAACAGTGTCATTTATGACAAAATTTTCAAAAAAGTCGCCAGTTGATTTTTTCAGATGCAGTCATGGTTTCCGTGGCCAAATGTCCTGTTGTGCAATCCCTGCAAAGAGTGCCGAAAATTTCAACATTTGAGCTAAAACTTCAAAGGGAAAGCGAAAATCAATGTGTTTTAAAGTCAGTGAAAAAGTGCCAAACCATAACATTAGAAAAATGGGTTTTTGAAGAGGAAAAAATTAAACCCATCTCTTCCAAGGCTATATATACAAATTTTTATCAAAACCAAAGGCATTGTGCTATTACAAGCCTTGGAGAAGCATTGTAAAGGTGTGAGTGTGCATTGGTGAGTGTTTGAGTGAGTTGGAGGCGGTTTTAGAGGGCGCGGCGCATATACCCAAGAGCGCGGCGCACATGCAGCCTGTCCATAGTTCAATTTTTCTAAGGGTGCGACGCATACCCAGCACGCGATGCACTGGGCTTTGCGCGCGGCGCACACAGACAAGGGCTCAAACAAGTTCCAATCACTTCCAAATTTTGGTGAAGCCTATCAAATTGAGAGGTAGGTCTTATAACATCACTTGCTCATAAAATTTTGTCAATGATATGGTGTTTATAGAGATTTTTGAATGTCACCAAAATGCATAAAGTCAACCATAAGAAATCACCAAGAAATTGATGGCTAGGGTTGTTAAAATGTGTTGTTAGTGCCAAGGTCTCATTCCACCCACCATTTTCCCCTCACCTATCATTTTTCCCATCCTCCCTCTATCAATTTTCCTAAAACCCCTGCCCTAAATTACTACCAAACCATCTCCCCATCCCTCCACTATTTGGTCAACACAAAACCCCAAGCCCTACCCTCTCAAAAACCCCAAAATCCTCCCACATCCCTAACAAATTTCTCCCTATAACCCCTATTCCCATTTCATCACTCCCTTCCTAATGCTCCCTGTTTCATTGTTCCCCTTGGTGACAGATATCACAAAGGCACCCAGCCTCACACCATCATCAAAGGGCAGCCTAATCACAATCCACATTGCAATCATGAAATCACAACATTCGTCTAAGTATGAGATGGAGACATAGAGTGACTCATCCTCAGAAGAGCAGGCTCCCAGGAGACACCACAAAGTGGCAAACATGTTAGGGATGAACCCACTACCCTCACCGAGTTACAAGCATGCCTTCTTGCCATGTCATGCTTCCAGCACATATCATGTTTTTAATTTTGTCAAAGGGTGGCAAATGTTAGAGTGCATCATGAGTTGGCCCATTTATTTGCGCTTCATCTACATGGAGGTCAGTCTATCTTGGCCGGGGTCACTTTCACATTGACACCCGAAGCTATATTAGTGGCAACAGGTATACCAAATGTTGGAGAATAGTGGCATAAGAAGAAGAAGGTGGATAGGCAACACTATGAGCCTTACATCAAGGCCAGATTCTTGAATAAGCTCACAAGAGTCTTTCCCTTCAGATATTTGAAAGATGAGGATGCTCCACTCATGAGATTGATCATGAAATACTTCAGCTGTGAGGGGAGGTTCTCTCGACTATATGCCTATCACATTCGATTGCTCATGCACTTCACCAGGGTGAGGATGATGAACCTCCCGTGTTTCATATGCAGGAACATAGAGACAATGAACACCTTCATGCTGCATAAGACCCCTTAGCAACAACTTAACAGTGTGTTTCACTTTGCTCTTATCCAGGTTTTGGTAGATCATCAGTTGGGATTGCAGGGCATTGCTTGGGAGGAATTCATCTCCCGTGATTTCTTCAGCGCATCACAGGTACTATTAGAGCCAGAGTAAGAGTTGGGTGGTCCTTCTCGTCAGCATGAGCACCATGAGACCACTACCATGCCAGTTTTCGTTACATATCAGAGAGGCAGTAGGCACTTGCTTGCAGCAGCAAAGAGAGTGTTATCTCCACCGAGGGTGGAAGGGGCCTCGCTTCTGGCATCTGTGACATAGGTACTGGACAAGGGAAAGAATCTCGTGCATGATGAGGGGCCATCAGGTGTGCAGGAGACCGATGTCATCCTCATTCAGGATGATGAGGCAGAGGCAGAAAATGCCAAACTTAGGATGACCATTCAGGAGCAGGAATCGGAGATCCAAGACTTAATACTCAATGTGGAGAGGGCCAGATGGATCATCAAGTATCTAGAGCAGAGGAACAAGTAGCTTGAGGACTAGCAGGCAATCATGGAGCTGCAAAGCATCCGTGAGAATTGACAAGCTGCCCAGCAGAGGAGGATCGAGCTCACCACCTTGGAGCAAGAGATCAACAATGACCGTGAGTATTGGTTGGAGTGGATCAATCTACACCTGAAGAGACTACTGAAGAAGGCCAATAGGGACAAAACCATATTGAGGAGGATGGCTTGTCATCACAGGGCACGGAACATGAGCGCAAAGGCCCGATTAAGGAGCTTGAAGGCCCAACTGAGTAGAGCAACAAAAGAGGAAAAAAAGCAAGACTGGCTTTGAATCTTGGCTGAAGCTTCTGTGACCCAACATAGTGCCTCTTATAGAACCTCCAACCCAAATTTCAAGAAATTTGGGACAATTTTGGTCACATGGGAATTTTTTGGCACAAACACAGGTTTTTTCTTTATACGCGTTGCGCCACCGGCGCGACGCGTAGGATTGGGAGCTCCAAATGAGAAATTGTTTGAATTTTTGGATTCAACAATAAAAATCACGACTACTGGCACTCAGGCAAGAAACTTGGGCATGATTTGAGTCTCCAGGAGGTCAAAAACACCCAAAACATGGCCTCACTACCCCTATTTTGACACATAGGAAGCAGTCTTGGGAGAATGAATATTTTGAGGGGAAAATGAGCTCTAAATTCAAAAATTCCACTTGGGTTGGAAAGTAGACAAGACAGGATTTCCAACGAGCACACTTGAGCACATTTTGGACTCCTGCAAGTGCCTCAAAACTGGCCTCAAATTGGTGCGATTCATACAGAAAAGGCCGCGGCGCATATAGGAAAAAAGGCCCAAAATGCCTTTGTTTCGTGAAATTTCGCTTCCCGACTTTTCATAAGTGGGCCCCCTCATCTACACTTCATTTTTTTGGCACCAAAGGTGGCTTTTAAAGAATTTTCACTCCAGATGGGCATCTATCCAAGTGGCAAAGGAAGGTAAAGGGTCACCCAAGCCATTTGTCATGTTTGTGGCACTGCACCTGTAGCTGATGTTTAGCTCTCCACCTTCATTTTGTAATGATTTGAGTAACTCCCCAACCCTTGGGCATTCTATCTCTTCATGGAAAATTCTATATATTGTATGCAAACTATTTGCAAAGGGTTGGTTGGCTTGTAACTTCTGGGAGACTGTGGGAAAGAAACTATGTTTCTGCTTGTATATTTTTTACAGAGGATTAATGAAGGCAGTGGCTCTGTTTCATGAGATTCATGTGGTTGTGAGTGTATCAAATGTGTCCTCTTATGTTTCATATGTACCTTGTTATGTTTTGTATTCCATTTCACATTCATTTTCTAGTGAAGTTTTTTGAGTGAGATTAAGTAGAATTCAATTTAATTGCTCTACCTAGGGGAAAACTTCATGTATAGTGTTCATTCCTCTGTTTGAAAAGGATTCATGTTGTCCATGCCCTTTTCACTCTCTTAATCAATCTCTCCATTCCGCACTATCTTAAACTAAATTGCTAGGCTTTCCGCCTACCTTGCCTCACAAAGTACTCCGTCCCTTTGTATTAAGTTCTCTGTTCATTGAGGTCCATTGGTCCCATACCATCCCAGAAACATAGTCATTCATAAAAATCACTTCTTCTATTCACTGAGTGTGACTTGGAGAGAGCCCTCTCCTGTTCTGGTAGGGCTAGCTACCAGACTGAGCATGGTTTGTGGTTACCCTAAATTTTGCCTTCTTTCAGCCAAAGGCAGATTTAGGTGATAACATAGTGGCGACTCCACTGGGGAGAAAATCAATCCCCTTACTTCTTAATAATTCTAAGCTTCTGGATGATAAGTTTAGGATTTGATAGGCTTAGTAAAGTTGGTTGTGTCCTTTGATTTTTCTCAATAGCACGTTGGCTTCTAGAAGATACACCAGAGCTAATCCAGATCCTGACCCTCCGCACATCTACGAAAATCCCAATTTGACTTCAAGAATTCGTCGTCAAGAAATCTCTATATCGCCAGTGCTCAAATCCCATTCATGGCCGGACATTTTTGAGTATATTGAAGAGCTAGAGGTCGATGAGTAGTTTGAATTATCGTTGTTCGAAACCAAGTCCAAAAGAGCGGTTGACTCTACTGTCCACAATCCACAATTTCTTGTAGACTTGGAGACAGAAAGGGTTAACCGGTCTATTGATAACTACATAGTAGCTCACCTTCAAACTCCAATTGCTAGCCCCTTAGAAATTGTACACACTCCTCCAACACCTCCGAGGACAAATCCACCAAGAGTGATGGCTGCCCGTTTTGCACCTCTTGTTTTGCCTCAGGTTTTAGATGACATGCCCACTGATTACCAAAGCAAAATCCCATTTTTTTACGGCACTCCTAATGGCATTACTTCTCAGCAACATGTGGACAGAATGGCAGATTTCTATGAACTTCATGAGATCGATGTGGAGAATGTGGCAATGAGACTCTTTGTATAGACATTTGTAGGTGAAGTGAGGAAATGGTTCAGAGGTTTGCCGGTTGCTCGTATCGCTACCTTGGCAGACCTACAAAGACAATTTTTAAATCGCTGGGAAGTGAAGAAGAATCCTCTTCAAATTCTGGCCGAATATGAGCAAATCAAAAGAAACACTGGTGAGTCGTTCCAAGATTATTACACTAGATTCAATACATTTTATAATGAAATTCCAGATAATCTAAGGCCACCTATGGGACTAGCTATGTTGAAGTTCCCGGATGGTTTTGATGTTGACATGGCTTATCAATTGAGAGAAAGAGAACCGGCCACAATGGAAGACATGCAGAAGATAGCAGTCAGCGTTGAAGAAAATCTGCTGACCAAGAGAGCTAGAGCAAAAGCAGAGAAGAAGGTCACTGTAAATGAAGAATCTTCCTCGATAGATCAGCTACTTCGGTGGTAGAGCAGATGCTTGAAAGAGTGAAACTTGACAAACCGGAGCCATAAGTTAGAAATCCTAACTTCCGTGGCCAGCAACAACCACATTATAGAATAAGACAGAGAGATCAGCGAGCCTAAGAGCCGATTGCACAACAACCAGTACAGACACCTTTGCAGCAAAATTTTGTGTATGGACCGGAATCAGATGAAGACGGGAATGTAATAGGCGAAGAAAATCACCTCTTTACTCCTGATGTTTTGCCTACTTATCTCATTGAAGAGGAGGAGTACACAGAGAATTCAGTTGCACACAAAGATGTAGATTTCATTCTAGCAAGCAACACCATCTTGGAGGAAGAATCAGATGAATACCAAAGAGGCTACATGAATGCTTTGTCTGCCCAATAGCAGCGATATTCACTTAGAAACAGAGATGTGTCGGTCATACCCATTTAGAAAAAGAAGGATGTTGAAGCGTCAAAGAATGATTCAGCAGCCACACAAAGGAAAAGAAAGGAGGCGGTTGATCCGGAGAGCAGCAAATCAACATCAGCAAGTTGAATCGAAAGAAAAGGAGAGGAAAGAAATCCCAGTCAAAGAGGTAGAAAATATTCTCGCTTTCAATTTAGGGAATGAGATTTCTAAATTAAAGATATCCATCCCCTTGACTGAAATATTGAAGAACAACAACTATAAAGGACAAGTATCTAAAATGTTGAATTTAGACCCGATGTCTGACATGGTGAATGTCGAAGATGATCAACCTGAAATGATTTTTGGGCCGCATCAAATGGTGAGTCTCTTGATAGTGATGTGCCACCTTTTTACATCAGTTTAAGGTTGCACGATTTTGTGTTACATAACGCCATGTTCGATTCCGGAGCTTCTCACAATCTCATGCCCAAGGCAATCATGGATAAGCTTGGTCTAGACATCACCCAACAATATCATGATCTCTATTCATTTGATTCCAGCAGAGTAAGATGTATAGGTCTCATCAAAGACTTGGTTGTGAGTTTGGATCAACTCCCAATGAAGAATGTTTTGATGGATGTTGTGGTAGCATACATTCCTCCAAGGTTTGGCATGCTTCTTTCCAGGTCTTGGGTAGCGAAACTGAAAGGGACACTACAACTATATTTCTCCTATGAAACGATTCCAGTATTTGGACAAAATGAGGAAATTATATCGGGAACAAAAAATGAAGTACATGATCACAGGCAAGGAGAAACCAATAAATCATCCTATTAACTATGTACATACAGATTTAGAGTCTTTTGTTTTGTATTCAGATAGTTTAAATGATATAGATAGTTAGTTGGTAGAAGCAAATGATATTTCGGAAATAACAGAAAATTTCAGAGAAGTTTTGAAGAAACAAGAACAAGAACAACAGAACACCGTTGGGAAATCAGTTGAAAACAATGGACAACAAACAGACAAGGCACAAAAAATAGATTTCCATCACTTGCAAGAGGAGGAAGAAGGTTTGTGGACGATGGATTTCGATGGAGTAGTGGGAAATGATGGCGCTGGAATTGGAATTTGGGTACGCAATCCTTTCTCTGCCCCAAACAAAGTCCCCAGTAACGTGTGAATATGTTGTTGCAAGTTGGCTTTTGAATGTTCAAATAATGAAGCTGAGTATGAAGCTCTGATTGCTGGCCTAAAGATTCTAAGAATGCTGAATGCTAAGAGGATTTCAGTATATGGCGACTCTGAATTGGTTATCAATCAGGTCAGAGGCGAATATCAAGCAAAGCATCCCAGGATGCGGGCCTACCGTAATGCAGTCCTAGACATTTTAAAATTATTTTCAGAATACACCTTGACATGTGTGCCTCGTATACAAAATAGTATTGTTGATGCTCTTGCTAAGGTAGCGAGTAGTTTGAAGATCCCAATGAACTCTAGCAACAAATTCGAAATTCATGTCAAGCATCGTCCAACCGTTCTGGGCAATCAGAGATATTGGGAAGTGTTCCAAGATGATGAGGAGATTGATGATTTTCTGCAAAACAAAGGCAAGTTCAAAGAGACCTCAATTGATGAGGAAAATGACGATGGCAAAGGTAATGGTACAGATGAAATGTAGATCAATGAAATGGACGTGTTACAGCTGAAGAATAACATTATTCCCAAAGGCTTGATACCTCTAGAATAACTCTTTGATCAAGATGATGTAGCCCACAAGTCAACATTGTAGCCAACAGAGAAGGGTGTGGAAGAAGTCAATATTGGAACAGCGGTAGATCCTAAATTGGTAATTTTCCAAAGCATTGCCGCTAAAGATCAAGGACAAATATATGAATTTGATGTCTTCATTTGTAGATATGTTTGCTTGGGACTATTCTAACTTGAAAACATATGACACCAATATAATTCAGCACACTATACCCATCAAGCCCAATCAAAAATCGTTTAGACAAAAGTTGAGAAGGCTAAATCCAAAGTTGTTGCCATCTATTGAAAAGGAGATCAATAGGTTGTACAAATCAAGGATCATTGTGCCAATCAGATTTTCAGATTGGATCTCTAACTTGGTGCCCGCAAGGAAGAAGACAGGTGAGATTCACTAATGCATTGATTTCAGAAATCTCAACAAATTTTCATCGAAGGACAACTATCCACTACCCAAAATGGACCATATACTTCAGTGAGTAGTGGGAGCATCTCGTATGTCACTACTTGATGGTTATTCCGGATATAACCAAGTTTCTATCCATAAGGATGACCGAGACAAGACAATGTTCACCACTCCATGGGGAACCTTTCATTATGCTAAAATGCCTTTCGGGTTGAAGAATGCGGGTGCCACATTTCAGTGGGCAATGGACTTGGCTTTTGCAAATGAGAAGGATGTCTTTTTGATGGTGTATTTGGATGATTTGACGGTGTTTTATAAATCTGATGAAGAGCACATGTACCATCTTAAAACCGTCTTCCTAAAGTGCAGAAAATATGGCTTGTCATTGAATCCAAAGAAGAGCTTTTCGCCATAGAAGAAGGCAAATTACTCGGGCACATTATCTCAAAAGATGGATTGATCCGACAGGTGTGCAAGCAATTCAACAAATAGATCTGCCTTAGAATGAAAAGGAGATACAATCATTCAATGGTAAGATGAACTTCCTACACCGCTTTGTACCCAATCTTGCTAAGCATCTAAGAGAGATGACAAACATGCTTAAGAAGGAAAACCAAGTGAAATGGACGAAAGAGGCTGTAAAATCTTTCAATTTGGTCAAATTGGCTCTTTCCTCAACACCCGTTCTAGTCAGCCCAGACTACACTCAGGATTTCATATTGTTTTCATTTGCTTCAGAGCATACTATGGCAGCGGTATTATTATGGAAGAGAGATGATCATGAAAGACCCATTGCATTTTTCAGTAGAGCTATAAGAGATGTAGCTTTAAAGTAAAACATCATTGAGAAGCAAGCCCTTGCACTTATGAAGGCATTGAAAGATTTCCGAGTATATATTCTACATTCTCACATTCTAGCCTATGTTCCTAACGCTGCTGTAAAAGATGTTTTAGTGTAGACCGATCTGGAAGGAAGAAGAGTCAAGTGAATTGCAGCCTTGCTAGAATATGATGTGGAAATAAAGCCCACAAAGCTGGTGAAAGGACAGGGATTGGCGAAGCTAATGGCTGAATCAAACTTGCATGCCTTGGACATAAATTTGATCGCTGTTATGTTCGATGAGAATGAGGAAGAATCGTCAATTCAGGTATCAGAAATGTTTACTCTTTCTCCATGGTATTCAGATATCATATATGTGCTCAAAAATTTGTCACCATCGCCCTGCATGACTAGAAACAAAGCGAGAACACTCAAGTTGAAGGCTTCCAAGTTTTGTATTCTTAATTCAGCGTTGTATTGGAAAGATCCCGGTGGTGTCTTGTTAAATTGTTTGGTGGAAAAGGAAGCGAAGAAAATCATGGAGGATTGCCACCAAGGAGACTGTGGTGGTCACCTTTTTTGGAAATCAATAGCAAACAAAATTTTGAGAGTAGGGTACTATTGGCCGACATTGTTTGTTGATGTATATAAGATGGTCAAGTGCTGTCATAAGTGTCAGATTTTCGAAGGAAAGCGGAAGTTACAACCTCTACCACTCAAGCCCATAGAGGTGAGTGCCCCTTTTCAGCAATGGGAGTTGGATTTCATTGGCGAAATTCAACTCGCGTCTTCCGAACAGCATAGATGGATCTGCACAGCCACATATTACTTCACAAAATGGATTTAGGTGATTCCCACCAGACAAGCTACAAATGCGGTAATCATTTCATTCCTCGAAAATAACATCTTGTCTCGCTTTGGTTGTCCGAATAAGCTAATCACTGATAACGCAGAAGCTTTCAAATAAAAAAGGATGGTAGAATTTTGTCATAAATATCACATCATTTTGGGTCATTCAACTGCCTATCATCCGCAAGGCAATGGATTGGTGGAATCTTCAAACAAATAATTGGTCAACATAATCAAGAAGCTACTGGAAATAAATAAGAAGAGCTGGCATAAGAGGTTGGTAAATGAACTTTGGGCTGATCGGGTCAGTCAAAAGAAATACTTAGGTACGTCACTGTTTGAGCTTGTTTATGGAGTTGATACAATATTTCCTTCCTCTCTCACTGCCCCGGTTGTCAAACTTCTTCAGGAAGCCAGCAGTGAAGAAGATGCCATGCAGAGAAGGCTGAATCAAATGGTCCACTTGCAGCAGACCAAAGAAGAAGTTTTCAAGAACACATCCAAATTGTAGGAGAAAATCAAGAAAATTTATGACAGAAAGGCAAAGGTGGACAAATTTTAGGTGGATGATGTGGTGTTGATGTGCGATGCAAGGAATGAGGAGAAAGGAAAGCACGGTAAGTTTGAGAACCTCTGGAAAGGTCCTTTCAAGATTGCAGCATACAGGGGGCATAATGCCTTTCTTCTGAAAGAAATGAACGAGGAAGATTGTCCAGGAGGGCCGATCAATGGTTAGCTGCTCAAGCGGTACCATTTTTAAGTTATTAACGTTGCTTCCATTGTCACTGTAAATACCATTTTATTTCAGTCTAGTTAGAGTTGGTTAAGTTAGCCTTTAAGTCATTTCAATGACAAGTTTGAGTCAGTTGTTTGGTCATTTATGTTTCATAAATGAGTCAGAGTCCTGTATTATTTTTCAAAATGATGACTTCATAGCCCAATGGATGAAGGAACTGTCTAGCTCTTCCATAGATCTGTTGTTCTTGGCACCTCCAAGGAGCTACCATCCCCCATTGGAGCCAATGTTAGAGTCGGTCTGGTCAGTCCTCTATCAGAGATCAAAACTCTTTATGCATTTCATGTTTAGGTGTCCCACTCCATTCTCCCAGTTGCATTCCGCTAGGGGCATGCCATAATCTAACTGAGAAGGTCATGATAGTCATTCCCCCTCATGTCTGGCTCCTGTTGGCTCAGGTCTTTTGTCAATAATCATCAAAGTCCATGACAGTCAAGGTCTAGTCCTTTAAAGGACAAAGGTCATTTTCGAGGTCTAGGTCTAGGAATTCATCAATTTGGTCTTTGAACATGTCCACTAAAGCCATGAAGGCCATAGTGAGGCCCTTACACAGTTATGGTTCAGAGAGCTTCATCGTCATGCGAATAGACTTCGACGCTTCTTCAAAACTCTGTTTTGAAGAAAAGTCAAACAGTGTCATTTATGACAAAATTTTCAAAAAAGTCACCAGTTGAGTTTTTCAGATGCAGTCATGGTTTCCATGGCCAAATGTCCTGTCGTTCAATCCCTGAAAAGAGTGCCGAAAATTTCATCATTTGAGCTAAAATTTCAAAGGGAAAGTGAAAATCAGTGTGTTTTAAAGTCAGTGAAAAAGTGCCAAAACATAACATTAGAAAAATGGGTTTTTGAAGAGGAAAAAATTAAACCCATCTCTTCCAAGGCTATATATACAATTTTTTATCAAAACCAAAGGCATTGTACTATTACAAGCCTTGGAGAAGCGTTGTAAAGGTGTGAGTGTGCATTGGTGAGCATTTGAGTGAGTTGGAGGCGGTTTTAGAGGGCGCGACGCATATACCAAGGAGCGCGGCGCACACGCAGCCTGCCCACAGTTCAATTTTCCTAAGGGCACGGCGCATACCCAGGGCGTGGTGCACTGGGCTTTGCGTGCGACACACACAGGCAAGGGCTCAAACAAGTGCCAATCACTTCCAAATTTTAGTGAAGCCTATCAAATTGAGAGGTAGGCCTTATAACATCACTTGCTCATCAAATTTTGTCAATGATATGGTGTTTATAGAGATTTTTGAATGTCACCAAAATGCGTAAAGTCAACCATAAGAAATCACCAAGAAATTGATGGCTAGGGTTGTTAAAATGTGTTGTTAGTGCCAAGGTCTCATTTCACCCACCATTTTCCCTTCACCTATCATTTTTCCCATCCTCCCTCTATCATTTTTCCTAAAACCCCTGCCCTAAATTACTACCAGACCCTCTCCCCTATCCCTCCACTATTTGGTCAACACAAAATCGCAAACCCTGCCCTCTCAAAAACCCCAAACTCCTCCCACATCCCTAACAAATTTCTCCCTATAACCCCTATTCCCATTTCATCACTCCCTTCCTAATACTCCCTGTTTCATTGTTCCCCTTGGTGACATATATCAAAAAGGCACCCAGCCTCACACCATCATCAAAGGGAAGCCTAATCATAGTCCACATTGCAGTGATGACATCACAACATTCATCTGAGTATGAGATGGAGACATAGAGTGACTCATCCTTAGAAGAGCAGGCTCCCAGGAGACACCACAAGAGTGGAAAACATTTCAGGGATGAACCCACTACCCTCACCGAGTTACAAGCATGCCCTCTTGCCATGTCATGCTTCCAGCACCTATCATGTTTTGAATTTTGTCAAAGGGTGGCAAATGTTAGAGTTCATCATGAGTTTGGCCCATTTATTTGTGCTTCATCTACATGTAGGTCAGTCTATCTTGGTCGGGGTCACTTTCACATTGACACCCGAAGCATATATCAGTGGCAACAGGTATACCAAATGTTGGAGAACAGTGGCATAAGAAGAAGAAGGTGGATAGGCAACACTATGAGCCTTACATCAAGGCCAGATTCTTGAATAAGCTCACAAGAGTCTTTCCCTTCAGATATTTGAAAGATGAGTATGCTCCACTCATGAGATTGATCGTGAAATACTTCAGCTGTGAGGGGAGGTTCTCTCGACTATATGCCTATCACATCTGGTTGCACATGCACTTCACCAGGGTGAGGATGATGAACCTCCCATTTTTCATATGCAGGAACATAGAGAGGATGAACACCTTCATGATACATAAGACCCCTCAGTAGTAGCTTAACAGTGTGTTTCACTTTGCTCTTATCCAGATTTTGGTAGATCATCAATTGGGATTGTAGGGAATTGCTTGGGAGGACTTCATCTCCCGTGATTTCTTCAGCACATCACAGGTACTATCAGAGCTAGAGCAGAAGTTGGGTGGTCCTTCTCATCAGCATGAGCACCATGAGACCACTACCATGCCAATTTTCATTACATATCAGAGAGGCAGTAGGCACTTGTTTGCAGCAGCAAAGCGAGTGTTATATCCACCCAGGGTGGAAGGGGCCTCGCTTCCGGCATTAGCGACACAAGTACTAGACAAGGGCAAGAAGCCCGTGCATGATGAGGGGCCATCAGGTGTGCAGGAGACCGATGTCATCCTCATTCAGAATGATGAGGTGGAGGCAGAAAATACCAAACTTAGGATGACCATTCAGGAGCAGGACTCGGAGATCCAAGACTTGATACTCAATGTGGAGAGGGCCAGATGGATCATCAAGTATCTAGAGCAGAGGAGCAAGCAGCTTGAGGACCAGCAGGCAATCATGGAGCTTCAAAGCATCCATGAGAATCGATAAGCTGCCCAGCAGAGGAGGATCGAGCTCACCACCTTAGAGCAAGAGATCAAAAATGACTGTGATTCTTGGTTGGAGAGGGTCAATCTACACCTGGAGAGACTGCTGAAGAAGGCCAACAGGGACAAAACCATATTGAGGAGGATGGCTTGTCATTACAGGGCATGAAACATGAGCGCAAAGGCCCGAATAAGGAGCTTGAAGGCCCAACTGAGCAGAGCAACAAAAGAGGCAAAAGAGCAATATCGGCTTTGAATCTTGGCTGAAGCTTCTGTAGCCCAACATAGTGCCTCTTAGAGAACCTCCAGTCCAAATTTCAAGAAATTTGGGACAATTTTGGTCACATGGGAATTTTTTGGCACGAACATAGGTTTTTTCTCTATATGCGCTGCGCCACCGACGCAACGCGTAGGATTGGGAGCTCCAAATGAGAAATGGTTTACATTTTTGGATTCAGCAAGTAAAATCACGACTACTAGCACTCGGGCAAGAAACTTGGGCATGATTTGAGTCTCCGGGAGGTCAAAAACACCCAAAACATGGCCTCACTACCCCTATTTTGACACACAGGAAGCAGTCTTGGGAGAATGAAGATTTCGAGGGGCAAATGAGCTCCAAATTCAAAAATTCCACTTGGGTTGGAAATTAGATAGGATAGGATTTCCAACAAGCACACTTGGGCACATTTTGAACTCCTGCAAGAGCCTCAAAACTGGCCTCAAAGTGGCACGACGCATACAAAAAAGGTCACGGCGCATATAGGAAAAAAGGCCCAAAATGCCTCTGTTTCGCGAAATTTCGCTTCCTAACTTTTCATAAGTGGGCCCCCTCATCTACACTTCATTTTTTCGGCACCAAAGGCAGCTTTTAAATAATTTTCACTCCAGATGGGCATCTATCCAAGTGGCAAAGGAAGGAAAAGGGTCAACTAAGCCATTTGTCATGTTTGTGGCGCTGCACCTGTAGCTGATGTTTGGCTCTCCACCTTCATTTTGTAATGATTCGAGTAACTCCCCAACCCTTGGGCGTTCTATCTATTCATGGCACATTCTATATATTGTATGTAAACTATTTGCAACGGGTTGGTTGGCTTGTAACTTCTGGGAGATTGTGGGAAAGAAACTCTGTTTCTGCATTGTATATTTTTTACAGAGGATTAATGAAAGGCAGTGGCTCTGTTTCATGAGATTCATGTGGTTGTGAGTGTAGCAAATGTGTCTCTTATGTTTCATATGTATCTTGTTATGTTTCATAGTTCATTTCATATTCATTTCCAGTGAATTTTTCTGAGTTAGCTAAGGTAGAATTCAATTTTATTGCTCTGCCTGTGGGAAAATTTCATGTTCAGTGTTCATTCTTCTGTTGAAAAGGATTCATGTTGTCCATGCCCTTTTCACTCTCATAATCAATCTCTCCATTCCACGCTATCTTAAACTAAATTGGTAGGCTTTCCGCCTACCTTGCCTCACGAAGTAATCCGTGCCTTTGTATTAAGTTCTCTGTTCATTGAGGTCCATTGGTCCCATACCATCCCAGAAACACAGTCATTCATAAAAATCACTTCTTATGTCCATATTTAACTTACTACCTAGGATAAATAGTTCACTGTAAGTCATCTCAAGCCTTTTCGTTTATCTATTCACTGAGTGTAACTCGGAGAGAGCCCTCTCCTGTTCTGGTAGGGCTAGCTACTAAACTGAGCGTGGTTTGTGGTTACCCTGAATTTTTCCTTCTTTCAGCCTAAGGCGGATTTAGGTGATAACAGATCCTTTCAAAAAACTTCTCATCTTGCACTTTATAGGGAGGAATATTAGATATCAAGCTTCAAAATTTGAATTCCTATCAATGAATCAAAAGTCAATCAACATTTTGGAATTCCAACAAAACGACTAGTCTTCTCAATAGGAAATAAAAAATCATTTCAATTATTCATTGGGTTAAACATGACAACTGTTCAATTCCAGATTATTTCTTCATCAAAGCTCAGTTCAACAATTTCAAATTAAAAATGACACAAGTTATGGGTACAATTATTTAGACTTGTGATTGAGAGGGAGAATGTTAGATCAAGAGTCCCTAGAAAACAATAAAGTTTGAGACCACACTTGTCATGAGTTGTTATTCGTATCTTTAATAAGGTGTTGTCACAATTCACGAATGAGTTATCAATGAGATCGGAATATAAAATAGTCAAACTAATGGACTATAAATTCATATCTTGATATCAATGCAATGAGTTGAAAATGGTAAAAAACCCTTTCCACCATATTTTTTTTTTGGGTACTTGCTTAATCTTAACAATTCATTAATCCTCTTTGATGGGTTTGATGTCCAATTTACATTCCAAACTATTTAAGGCTAAATAATTAATTTTTTCTTCTAGCTCTTTGATATTGTCCATAAGAATATGATTTTCTTGCCTTTGTGTTCAAATTTCTTGCAATCTAATCTCCATATTATGCAATTAATTTTCCAACCCAATATTCTATTGTTTTTCCATGTCTGGATATTATCTTTGAACAATCTAAAGTTATTATCAAACCTATTTTCTAGTTCTGTTTAAACTTTGAAATTTATCTCTTCTCTATACTTTTCTATTGATTCTATATATTCATAAAGATTATTTAGGATTACTCTTTTTTTTAACTAATTTATTTATTTAAAGGAATAAACAACTAGGCATGTTTCATACTTGTGTGATATAGGGTCAATTCTGACCGCTACCACTATAACTTGTAGGTGCCTACATACACCCCTTCTCAAACATGTGATAATAAGGGGGATTTGAACATAGGATCTCATAGTTTACATAATACTTCATGATACAACCATAGTTAATTGAGCTACCCATAAAGTAGTTATTGTGTCGAGAGGTGCTCTACAACCTAATATGGGGGAGATGTTGTAGTATTTGTAAATCAGTGTAAACATTTAAATGTCAACTCAATATAGGAGATATGTTGTAGTGTTTGTAAATTGAAGCATTATATCAAATAATAAGAATAAAATATAATGTTGCCTCAATTAAAAAATAAAAATAATAAAGTGATTCAATTCAATTTGTTATATCGTATTTTTTTATTAATAAATTTATAAAGATTTTTTTCAATAAATTAAAATAATGTTGATTCATGTTCGTAACCATGATATTTAAGAATATATAACTAATCAACATACAAAACTTAATAAATTTAAATAATTAGCTTATAATTAAAAATAAAAATATTTATAAATATAAAATTATGAAGTGTACACACAGTCTAACTAATAGACGAAATGGTCATTTTCCAAACACTTTTTTTGGTCAATTTTGTCCAAAATATGGTAAAGATTTTTAAGAATCGTAAGTTTAAGTTGTTTAGAGTGCAAATTTCGAGTGCCTTAGAGGTTTCTTAAATTGTTTAATCAATTTATGCATTTAAAAGTGCATTTTAAACAATAAGAAATCACAATCTTTTTCAAAATTGTATTACCATATTTCAACAACAAAAAAATAATTTTGTCTATTAGTTAGATTATACACACACACACACACATATTAATTGGAAAGAAAGAACAGGAAATCTCAGAGTACTTCCCCACATTTCGTGGATGGTAAACTGAGTAAACTGTTGACTTGAATTACAAGACCTTGCCTCAATGGAATTGAAGAGAGTCAAACCTGTGATCAACAACAACCAACAACAATATTAAAGAACTTCACATCTCGCTATAGACCACTTGAGCTAAACCTTGGGGCTAATGTCTCTCACACACACAATTAAGATCCACTTGAGCATATAAATTAAAATAATGATTCATATTTATAGTCATTATATTTCAAAATTTTAAATTTAAATTTAATTAATAAGCATATAAAAATCTAATATTTATGACAAAATTTTTTCTAAGTTATATATCTATCTATTTATATCATCAATATGTACATCACATTAAAAAAAAAATAACAATAATATTAAAACATGTCAAAGAAAAATGCCATATATATGTAACTATATGCATTATGAATATTTTAATAAAATTAAAATAATAATATTTCTAGATATAGAGATGTGTAAATGTATTTTTAAGAATCATCATAGATCCATCTTAACTCCAAATCTATGAGAGGAATAAAACCTCTTTAGGTGCAAATCTTCCCTCAAATTTTGTACTCAAACTCAAATTTGCATTTGACACAAATCACTCATATTAAATGAATAAATAAATTGTATACCTAATTCGGTAGTTAAATTTGAAAGCTCAATCCATCATCCATTAGAATTAAATCACATAATCCTAAATCATTATATTTAAACTCATTATTTTGAGATATCAATGGGGTTATTTCTCTTTATGGCATTTCAAAGGATTGAAATATGATAATTATTTAGAAGTCATGTTTAAAGATGATGAAAAATTATTCAAAGTTTATTTAATAGATTTTATAAAATGTTTTTTTGCTAGAAAATTTTAAGGATGAAAATTTATATTATAGTTTAGAGATCTTAACAAATCTTACTAATTTCTAATTAGTAAACTTTGAAATACT
>APFE031464546.1:0-13175 GCA_000404065.3 Pinus taeda | reverse complement strand
TCCCTTTTTGTAATTTTCCCTCTATTTCTTCTTTTGTCCTAGTTAAAATTTTCCTCCTATTCTTCACAAGTTTCCTTTCCCAATTTTTGTTTTCCCTCTTATCCCTGAACTTTTCCCCTGTTCCATTTTTCCTATATCCTCTGGTGGTTTATGTCATTCTAAGTCCCCGCAATAATTTCCTTCTCTTTATAAAACATTACCTCTGTCTCGCTTCTTTCTTTCCCTCATAAGTTTTTTTGCAAGATCTCATGAATCTTTAAAGACCTTCGTTGATCAGATCGAGAAAGCATAAGCACACTTGGAAACTGATGATAGAATAAAATCCTTTAAATTCTATAATTTATTGATGAATTTAGGCTTTGTATAATAAAGGGAATTGATTTTGTAAGAATCCCTTATTTAGTATAGGAACCACAACTTCTGGTGTACAAATATGTTTTAGTATAGGAAAGTTGGGTTCGTGTGCAGGAATTCTACTTGATCCAGGGATATTTTGCTTATAGGTGTATCAAAATAATCACATGCAGAAATTGCAGCTTAACACAGAAATCTAATGTGCAGACATATAAGAAGAAGAAACACATAAACGCACAACAAGAAGACAACAAAACTTGATAACGGAGTTCGTCCAACTTGGACTACGTCTTCGGGCCGTGCTCAATCAATGGGGAGGCCTTCATATATTAAATGGCATGAAAAGAAGAGACTACATTCATCAGTTTACATAAAAGGTTGCTTATACCTCCGTTCTAGAAAATGGCTGTGAAATGGAGACCTCTGATGGAGAAATGGACAACACCGATGCATCTGTGGCATTGAGAGGGGCTGAAAACATAGAAAACTTGTGCAAATCAGACATATTGCACTATCGGCCACCTAAAAGCTCTCTTGCCAAACAAACTGCATGTTGAAAATCCCTCTCCCCATCCTTTTTCCAATCATCAGGATTTTGTATGTCTCTTTTATCACAAAGCTACTTGAAAATCGGAGGTCGGTTTTGTTACAATGGAAACCATTCAGGCAGAAGGGTTGGTTGGCACAACTAACCCTCTAAAATAGCCTTTTTATCATTTAAAAGTGATAATACAAAAACCCGAAAAACACTAAAAATATGACCAAAACCTTTAAAATCGAACTTCAAATATATCAAATCGGCCCTATAAATCCATTAGGTCTGATATCAATTGCAAATCGCTATCGCTGAGGTCCATGGCCCTGTATATTGGGGAATCGCCGATTGCCGATCACTGATTTGTCAATTTTCCGATCGCCGATTAGATCTTGGCCGTCGATCTGCTTCCTGATCCGATGGCTGCGATTGTGTGTGTCTAATCGGTGATTGTAATCGCAATGGCCCAAAGGTCAAGGTCTTATGCCTTGGGTTTCAATGACCCAATCCACCGATGCTAACCGCTTTATGTCCCTAATATCACCAATTGCCTACCCCCGATTGTGATTAGTCAGAGATCATGAATCAGGGGTTCTGATGTGCTTCCTTCTCCACCTTTGACTTCTCCAACCTGATATATCAGTAATCGTCGATCGAGGTCTTAAAGTCTATCCTTTGCCCGATTTCCGATGCGATTCTCTTTTAAAGCTAACAACCCATTTTTTTAGGGAAAAATCCTCATTTTCCAAAGGAACAAGGTGACCTTCTTTCTGCTATAACTTCATCATCTGGACTCAGATTGGAGTGTCGTTCACACTGTTGGAATCAAGGTGACAAGCACTTCAATTTGATGTCAAGATACCTACTTTTCTGCCACTTTCAATTTTGAGCTTTTCCATGCCATTGTATTTGAATATCCACCTGGATCAATCCTACCCATTGAGTAGATTTTGGATTGCCAAAAGCTTTCATTAGTAAATTCGCAAGTGAGGGAATTATTCCATCACCTTTTCCTCCTCCATCCATTTTCCCTTACTAGGGTTTATTCAATTAAAACCCACTCGAAGGTATTCTGCATCTCCTCGCAATGAAGTCCTAGTCCTTATGTCAAGGATGATGTCTTCTGATAACTCATCGAGATATTTTGGTGCAAAATCATCAAATAGGAACTGTTCCCACCTCATCTGTGTCCATGATCAATGGTGGCTCATGCAGCTTTAAGTTCTCTACATTCATTACTGAGTACATCTGCATATATATCGGCAAATCAAGACAAAAGGAGTTGTTTCCAATCTTCTCCAATATGGTTAATGGACCATATCGGATGGGTTGCAACTTCTTCCCATCTCCCTTCATCTTGTCCTTAATGATGTGGAACGACACTTTGTCGCCCACTTGGAATTGATGGTTGACTCGATGTTTGTCATGTCGAGCCTTGTAACAAGCTTGACTTTTCTCCAAGTGCTCTTGCACTACTTGGTGAATCAATTGGATTCGTTGAATGAACTGTTGAGCTTTGTCCCTATCATTATGTCCACTAGAGTCGTCTTAATTTCCAAAGACCATATCAAAAGGGTCCTTTGGTAGGTAACCAAAGCATGTCTCAAATGGTGAACACTGCATACATGAATGCATTGCTCGGTTGTAGGAATGTTGTACATATGGGAGATTCTCATCCCACAACTTGGGATGTTTCCCACAATAGCCTCATAACAAGTGTACCATGGTATGGTTTACAACGTCTATCTTTCTGTCATTCTGCAGATGAAATGTCATGCTTCTTCCACAAACTGGTCCAAAACACTCCGAGAAAGCGAGAGTCCTAATTTGACACAATAGATGTGGGTAATCCAAAATGGACCCAAACATGCTAAAAGAAAAGAGTAGTCTTCTCTGCAGTGATCTGCTTTTTACAAGGCATAATAATACGAATCTTGCTAAAATGGTCAACGATGAAATACAAATAGTCGTAACTCTTCTTAGACAAAGGAAAACCTCCTGCAAAGTCCATTGATACACTTTCCCGTGGACGACTTAGAATATGGAGTGGTGTGTAGAGCCCGATATTTCTATTAGAGGGCTTTGAAACATAACACATCACACAATCCTTTACATAGCGAGTCACAATGTTTTCCATATGAGGCTAAAAACAAAATCTTTGTACATGACATAAAGTCTTTTTGACAC
Organism: Pinus taeda; assembly: GCA_000404065.3. Classification (NCBI taxonomy): domain Eukaryota; kingdom Viridiplantae; phylum Streptophyta; class Pinopsida; order Pinales; family Pinaceae; genus Pinus; species Pinus taeda. Next base: position 10,099 of record APFE031464546.1, on the reverse strand, counting down.
CAAAGTGTCCAGACACAAGAGAGGTGTCGGGCTCTCGAATTACATGTACTCTTTCCCCTGTGGGAATACACAATTTACCAAGGTGATACAACAGTTTCCCCTCCAAGTGATAGTTGTCCACCTGTGAACCATGGGTCAGTTTTGCGTAAATCTCCTTAAAGTCATCATCGTTAGCATATTTTCAGTAGAACTCTCAAAAGACAATGAAGCATTATGCAAAATAACAAAAGCAAAAATAGGAGGGCGAAAACACTAGTTCCCTTCTTATACATTATTACCAGATGAAACTGTTGAAGAAAACCCATCCACCTGAAATGACAGGATTGCTGCAACTTGGTTTGTGACTAAAGGTACTGCAAGAGCTGATGATCCATATGGATGATGGTATCCCTTCCAATCAGGTAGTGTTTCCACTTTTTCACACTCTGCACCAAGGCATAAAGCTCCTTGTCATAAGTGGGATATTTTATCACAGTTTGAGAAAACTTCTTAGAGTGGTAATAAATCGGCCTCTTTTTCTACATCAGTATAGCTCCCATCGCATAATCGTTGGCATCAATTTTGATCTCGAATGGCTATTGGAGATCGGGTAAGGCTAAGACTGGCGCGATGCTGATATTTTCCTTCAATGTTTTGAAGGACTTCTGTTGTCTTCCTCCCCATTGGAAGACATGTTTCACACTTGTCAATGTGTGCAAAGGTGCTACAATAATAGAGAAATTAGCAATAAATCTCCTCCAATACTGGACTGTACATAAAAATCTACAGACCTCGGTTACACTAGTACGCTTAGGCCAATTTACAATTGCTTCAACTTTAGAAGGATCAATCTTTAACTAACCATGACCAACAATATCACCTAGGTAACCCAAAGAGGCTTTCCCGAACTCACACTTTGACAATTTTACAAAGATATTTTCCTTTTTCAATACATCAAGCACTTCCTTTACATGACACACATGTTCAACCCAACTCTTACTAAAGACAAGTATATCATCTAAATATACAAGAATAAATTCATCAATGAAAGGCCAAAAGAGATCATTCATAACCCTCATAAAAGTGGCTAGAGTGTTGCAAAGTCCAAATGGCATCACATCCATTCGAACAGACCCTGTTTGGTTTTGAAGGCGGTTTTCCACATGACTTTCTCTGTAATAGGACCTGTTGATAACCACTACACAAAGCCAATTTTGTAAAATAAACAACATTCTTTAATTGATCTAATAAGTCATCAATGTGTGGAAGAGGATAGTGATATTTCACCGTAATTTTTTTAGCGTGTGGTAATCCACACACATCCTCTAGGTGTCGTCTATCTTTGGCACTAAGACAATCGATGAACCACACGGAGAAGTGCTCGGCCTGATGACCCCTTGGTCTAGCAATTCCTGCACCTATTTCTTAATTTCCTCCATCTCAATGGTCGACATCTTGTACATGCCAATATTTGGTAAAGGTGCGTCATGCTACAAATGGATCTTGTGTTGGATTTCCCTCTTTGGAGGTATCCCTTCGGTTCTTGAAACAACTCATCATAATTAGAAATTAATTCAAATAATTCTTGTTTATGCTCCTGATCATAACCCTGGAAAGTGTTAGCTAATTCTGTCTCTTTTTCCCTTACAACCATCAGCATAAAACCTTTACTGGAATTCACCAGTCTTTTCATTTGTCCAGTGCTTACAAGGTTGGCATTGATTTTGTTTTGATAAGCCATTACTATATACTCTACCCCATCTTTTGTGATTTGGTATTTGTTTTCATGATGGAAAAAGACTACCTTTCTATCATAAAGATATGGGCTCCCTAACACCATGCCACATATATCCAATGGTATTACATCTAGTTCTACTTCATCCACTAGCTTAGAAGTGATTACAAATTTGACTTTACATTGCTTGGTTACATTCATTTTTTCTTTGTCATGTATCCATCCAAGCAGGTAAGGTTTTCTAGTGTGGTTTTGTTTCTAAGCCGAGTTTCTTTACCAGGGATTCTGCAATTAAGTTTGCTTGGGATCTAGTGTCAAACAGAGTTTCAACTTTAGTATGATTTACAACAACTCTGATATGAAATAGTTCAATTCTCTTTCGATCATTAGGAAGGGACTCATTTATAGAACTAGTGCCTTCATGCAATTCAGAATTAACATGAGGTGTAAGAGTAACTCTTGTTCCTACTACTGTGATCAATGCTTCATCTCCAAAATCCGATCCAAGGTCCTGATCCATCGTTGCAACTTTCTTCTGCTTCCCTTTTCTACCATACTTCTTTCGACGCCTTTCTGGGTGCTTTTTCCAATAGTGATCATCATCGTGGCCTTCCTTTTTGTAGTGATTGCAATACGACCTCTCTCCTTCTTTGGTTTTTCCCATCTTCTTCTCCTTTCCTTTCCATTTCACTTTTGATTTTCCATTGGGAGGTTTGAATGATGGTTTTCTGGAATGATCATCTCTTTAATTTTTGCCCCTATTCTCAATATGAATTTCCTTCACGCTGGCTGCGTCAATAGTGGTTGGTTCAAACAACAAGAATGAATGCCTAATGTAGCTATGCAGTGAGCCAATATACTTAGTTACAACTTCATGTGTATCAAGTGCAATACCCAAATTCAGTGCTTGCTTTCTAAAATCTTCTGTAAAAATTTGAACATCCTGACCCTTGCCTTGTCTTAAATACTGCCAACTCATTAAAGATTTTTACTTGTATCCTAAAGGATAAAAGTGTTCCTTTAACATAGAAATAAAATTAGGCCATGAGGAAAAGAGGTTACCCACATTCTTGTTGCGCTACAATTTGCTCTCCTGCCAAACAAGAGCAATATTGTTTAGCCGTAAAGAGGCCAACTAAATCTTTGCCTCATCCTCCACGATATGTTGAATCCTGCAGTAGGCCACAATCTACCTAATCCAATTATTAAGCTTCTTTGTGTTACTTTCACCATTAAACATGAAGATCAAATTTAACATATAATTTAAAGAAAGGCTTCTTAGATGCATCCTTTGAATTTCTACAATTATGGCGGTGAGAGGAAGGATAACCTTCACTCTTGGAAGGAGAAGGAGGGGGTTCTTCTCCACCATTCCCATGTGCTGAACCTTGTTCTTTTCGGTTTCTCTCTTCTACTTTTTCCAACCTTAAAACTAGCTGACTGATATTCTATGCCATTGAATAGAAAGTCTTGTGGAAATTGCACTCATCTTCAAGATGAGCTTCATCTTCTACCATGTTTCTTTGTCGATGTGCATGCCCCGCTTCGGGATCAAAAGGCTCTAATTCCCCTTCACCTCTTTGGAGTCTGTCTCTAGTTAGCATATAAACATGCAATTCACATCTAAAAAGCCTTGCTATAATACCACTTGATCTAGGGATCTTTTCCTTATAGATGTATGAGAAGAATCACATGTATAAATTGTAGCTTAACATAGAAATCTAATGTGCACACATACAAGAAGAAGGAACACATAAAGGCACAACAAGAAGATGAAAAAACTTCATAACGGAGTTTTTCCAACTCGGACTACGTCTCCGGGCCTGCTCGATCAATGTGGAGGCCTTCATATATTAAATGGCATGAAAAGAAGAGATTACATTCATTAGTTTACATAAAAGGTGTCTTGTACCTCCGTTCTGGAAAATGGATGTGAAATGGAGACCTCTAATGGAGAAATGGACAACACCAATGCATTTGTGGCATTGAGAGGGGATGAAAACATATAAAACTTGTCCAAATCAAACAAAGTGCACTATCAGCCACCTGAAATCTCTCTTGCCAAACAAACTGCGTGGTGAAAATCCCTCTCCCCGTCCTTTTTCCAATCATCGGGCTTTTATATGTCTCTTTTATGACAAATCTACTTGAAAATCGGAGGTTGGTTTTGTTACAATGGAAACTGTTTAGGTAGATGGGTCGGCTGGCGCAACTAACCCTATAAAATAGCCCTTTTATCATTTAAAAGCGATAATACCAAAACCCAAAAAAAAATGAAAATATGACCAAAACCTTTAAAATCAGACTTCAAATATATCAAATTGGCCCTATAAATCCATCAGGTCTAATCCCGATCGCAAATTGCTATCACTAAGGTCCATGCCCTATATATCGAGTAATTTCCGATTGTTGATCGCCAATTTACCCATTCACCAACGACTGATTTGCCGATTCGCCGATCACTAACTAGATCCTTGCCATCGATCTGCTTCCCAATCTGATAGTTTAGATTGCACATCACTAATCGGTGATCGCAATCGCAATGGCCCAAAGGTCTAGGTCTTGTGCCTTGGGTTTCTCCAACCCCATAAGCCTATGCTGACACTTTATGTCCCTGATATCATCAATTGTTTGCCCCCGATTGCAATTAGTCAGAGATCACTAATTGGGGCTTCTGCTGCCCTTGCTTCTCCGCCTTTGACTTCTCCGACCCGATATATTGGCAATCGCTAATCGAGGTCTTAAAGTCCACCCTTTGGACGATTTCTGATGTGATTCCCTTTTAAAGCTAACAACCCATTTTTTTAGGGAAAAATCCTCATTTTCCAAGGGAACAAGGTGACCTTCTTTCTGTGATAACTTCATCATCCAAACTCGGATTGGAGTGTCATTTGCACCGTTGGAATCAAGGTGATGAGCACTTCGATCTAATGTATTTCCGCTTTGAATTTTGAGCTTTTCCATGCCATTGTATCTGAAGATCCACCTGGATCAATTTTTTTGCAAGATCTCATGAATATTTAAAGAACTTCCTTGATCAGATCGAGAAAGCATAATCACACTTGGAAACTGATGATAGAATAAAATCCTTTAAATTTTGTAGTTTATTGATGAATTCAAGCTTTGCATAAGAAAGGAAATTGATTTTGTAAGAATCCCTTATGTAGTACAGGGACCACAACTTCTAGTGTAGAAATATGTTTCACTATAGGAAAGTTGGGTTCGGGTGCAAGAACCTTGCCATAGTATAGGAATTCTACAACAATCATGAGCTTTAATGGGTCGATTTTAAACTACTATTTAGAAACACAATGGCTATTTTTGAAAAATCCATGATTGTTAAATTTTTTATTTGATTTACATTATATATGATTGCCAATATGAATAAATATTTTAGTTGTAGGGATATCATAAGTCTTATTAACCTTATTTTAATAAAGCACTACCATATTCCAGTGGAAATCATGAGGAGGATAAGGAACGTGTGTAAAATACTTCTTCCTTAGCTGACAATTACCCGAACCTTGTCACTCTTTAATGATTTGGACGTTATCATATGTAAACCATACATTTCCCCATTGAAATTTTAAATCTTCGTCGCTACCTTTAGACATCCTTACCCTGCTTACCTCAGAATCATACCAAATATCTAGCCTTTCCAATCAAATTTTTTACATTCCCACAGTGTGGCAGATGATTTAATCACCAGTATAGGTGGACAGGACATGGAGGATCACAAGTTAAGTCATTGGTGCATGCACTTAAAATTTGATAAATACAAAGATTGTAAGCACATGCTGAAAATTTTCAAAAATTTCATGTCAAGAAGTTTCTTCCTTTCGGGAGTTTGTATGAATGTGGGAGTAGTGCAACCCTCAAGAATTATGGAACTAGACTGCATTGAACCATGGTCTAAAAATAACTAGAGGGGATGGCAGAGTATGAGGGAAGTTTTCCCTTATTGCAACAAATAGGGTTTCTTCTCTTCCTGCTCAAATTAGATAGTTACGATTTTGCTGTAGCTCAGAAGCTTGCATGCACCTTCGATGGAAGGACAACCATGGTTGGCTCTCTATAGTTTCAAGTGATGGATCATTCTATTTCTTAGGCAATGGAGCTACCAACCACGGGTGAGAAATGGTTTAAGAAGGTGAACTGGAAAAGGGTTTGTGGCATCGTTTTCAGCTTGAGGAAGACTAGACGGTGAAATGGAAAATTGGTTTGAAGAGGAGTACGATGGTTGAGAAATGGAGGTATTTGCTGTACATTTTCTAGAAGTTCCTCACCTACAAAGGGAGGTACTCATTAAGCTATATCTACCACATTCAACTTCTTCTACATTTTCAGTTAAGTAGATTGATCAATTTCCCTCATTTTCTATTGAAAACTTAATATAAGATATCCAAAAGTGTACAAAAGAGCCAAAGAGACTGGATAGGATTTAGATTGTGCCATTATGGCTTAATTGTAGTTCTGGTTAAAAACAAATTAGATAGTAGAGGCACTACATGGGAAACGTTTTTGGAAACATTTCAAGGTGAAAGCACATTAAAACGGCCTCATGGTAGGAGTCAACCATAGAAATGAAGAAATAAGGTCATCAAGCCAAGGGTTAGCCAACAATAGGGAATAAACCACCACCTTTGAAAGATGGCAATGGTGGAAGACTGAAAACTGACAAACCCCATTCCAGGAAGTTGAAACATAAGAAGAAGGAGGAGAGTAAGGAACAAAGTGAAATTCAAAAGCCTCAACCTTCACAAAGGGTTACACAAGGTTCATTAAAAATATGCCATGACTGTTTGGAAAATGAGATGGTTATGACAACTACTATAGTAGAGATCATTGAGGACTCTAAGGAGTGTGTTCCTCTAGAAATCGTTCTTGTGGAGATACGTACAAAGCATTTAACAATGTAGAACAACCTTTCCATATTAGAAGAAGTTGCAGTCTTGGGTACTTTGATCTTTAGTCTGGGTTATGTTGAGGAGGAGGATAAAACCCCTCTATCATCTGTGATGAAAGAAGTTAAGAAGAATAGGGTAGCTCATAAACAGGACACGGTGTTGGAAGTAACAAAAGACCCTACAGTAGAAGAGCATGAGAATACTATTCCTCTAGATCTTGGAATATAGGAGTTGGAAAAGGAAATAGAAAATAATGACAGTTTCTATGAGTCAATGGATAATAAAGTGACATTACAAGAAGAATATGGGAAGAAATATTTTTTATCTGGTGTGAAAAGTCAAATTCAGGAGTTGAATTAGTAGATATATGAACTTAAAGTTTTAAATCGATGTGTAATAGATCATAATACTACATTGAAAAGCAGGAATGAAGAACTTTTAGAGGCAGTGTAGGAATGGAAGTGACAAACAAAGAAATGGAAATTTCATACATCTCATTGTAAAACGCGTTTGAGGAAACCAGTTAAGTTACTGAGGAAATCCCGTATCAAGAAAATGAAGGTAGAGGGGTCAGGAATCAATATTAAGATCCAGAAGTAAAGGAAGGATTTTAATTTTGTCTGTTGCAAAGGTTAGTAGTTGTGTGAGGACACATAACAAGATGAGGTTGGGGGGGTCTTAGTCATCAAAATTGTCCTTTTTGAACCTTATCTTTGTCCTAACTATGCTACTGAAACCTTTGTTTCACAATTAAATTAAAACCTTTACACATGGTTCTTGGTCTCTTTTTGTGATTTTATTGGTTATGAACCATAGGGCCTTATTTGTCATTACAAAGGTTGAATAGGCTTACATTCCTTTGTAACTTATCTATTCATATTTCCTTAAGGCATGGTGAGTAAATGTCAATAATCAAAATTGGATTTTGGTTGGTGCAGGATTCACAGTTCTTGTACCCTCCGTTGTTCCTTTACGAGGTGGGCAGTCGGCCCATTCATTTCAATTTGACTCCAAAAATACTACAATTGTTAAGGAATGGCACACACCTCTCACCGAGGGTTTGTTCCATTTTCTACATCAGGATTGGAGTGTTATGGATGGGCTAAATATGGAGGTTGGTTGCTATTCAGACACGTTTTCTTGTTAAATATTTCATTACGGCCGAGAGACAAGTATCTATGTATAAAATGAGGATTCTAGGATAGGTTTAAGTAGCGATACTGTGAAGAAATTTTGGCACACTTTTGTTGTAATCTTTTGTAATATTGTATTGCCCTGCCTCTCTGGATTGGATCCATGGTTTTACGATGTATATTTGTAGAAGAATTTGAGTAAAATAAGGAGGTAATGCAAATTTCATACTTCAGCTCCTATCGTTACCTCTAATGTTTCTTTGACACATTTGATTTCAGAATTATTGTATAGGGAAATGAGTTGGTTGGCTAGGGCCCATCCAACCCAGCTCATTCTCCCCATATTTCGTAGTGTGCTTAGATCTAGTTATGCCAGTGTGAACCGAGTGGTTTCTTTTACATGCTTGAGCTTGTAGGTTTGGTTAAACCCTTGTGAATGTTTTATGCATGATTTAAGATTTGAGGAATTCTCATGTGTTTGGGTTGATTTCTATTTCTAGTTTTAGTATTTCATTTCCTTCCTAAAAGCATCGTACTATTCTTTCCTTTTCTGAGAAACTTTTTTCTCAATTATTCTCAAAGATTGGTTAGGATTATGAGTTTGATGATTTAGGTTTAATTCATTTCCTTATAGTATAGTGTGCCTTTATATGATTCAAACTCTGGAAGTACAATGATAACTCTTTGTATGAAGCCAAGACTGTAATGATTTCCCATATAAACGTAAACTAAACATTACCAATTACAGGAATCGTTTATGTTATTTTATATGGGCGAATTATTTTATAAAATTTATCTTTCAAAGAAGTGTATATTTGTTAATGTGACTGAGAACTAAAATGGGTTGAGTTTTGTGTTTTGGGATAAGTACTTTGATTTGCAATGAAAGTGTGTTTCCTTTCCCCTATCATCAAAATTCCCTTCAGTTTTTACAGTCATTTCTATTGAATGATTTCTTCGGGTTGGGAGTATTTTTCATTAAAGTTGAAGCTAAACTTTTCTTCTCTATTTTTCTTATTCTAGTTTACTAGCTATAACACACTAATATCTGAGTGAAGGGTGATTTAAAATAAGACTCTTTTGGTGTAGGAACAATGAGTTCTAGTACAATAATAGTGAGTTCTAGTACAGGAGCAGTGAGTTCTTAGTGCAGGAAAAAACCATTCCAGTACAGGAACAAAACATTCTAGTACAGGAACAAAACATTCTAGTATAGGAATAGAGCATTCCTATACCATAAAAGAGTATCCCAGTATAGGAATGAGACTCATTTCGGTACAGGAATGTGACTGTTGTGGTACAAGAATGAGAGGCTTTTAGTAAAGGAAATAGATTTAAAAGTATAATAGAAAACCATTATTTCTATTCTTTTAAGCATTGGACTTCAATCAGAGGAACATATTTTATCTTTAAATATTCTTTTCAAGTTGATTGCAAGGCATGCTTTAATTCTTCTATCAAGGTTTTTGGCAAGTATTTTTCTTGAATTGAATCTAGTACCCACAGTGGCTTGGTGTTGTTTTGCTGAAAGGTTTTCTTTTAAATTTCATTTCTTTTTTATTCTGCAAAATTTAATTAGAGGATTGGAGGTAGGATTTATAGAAGTGAAAACTAGAAGTCTTTGAAATTTCCTATGATACGCCTCGAAGCTTACGTAGCCCTGGGTTGACAAATTAAGTGTTGAAGGAGTTCACTGAACTGTAACTTCGACACCCAACACACGGTAGATCCAAATAAGGACAAGGAATAAAATGGCTACATGAGTGATCCTAATCTAGTAAATGAGACAAATACTAGTTATAGCTAATTACCATATCCACTATTTGTTTTGATGTGTATCCAATTGTTGTGATGTAGACTAATTTGTTGACCTATACCTAAGTATGAACAGGTTTTTCTTATGTCAATAATTTGTAAGCCATCATGTAATATTCTTTGTACTGGTATCAACACTAAGGGTAATCTTCTCTAGGAGCAAAGACTGTTATCACCCTATTAAGTGAGAGTATATGGAAGTGTGCTCATAATTTTCAAGAGCCAAGCATTGCTTGTATAAACTACCTATATAGGCTAAGGATTTCCTTATACCAATTCCTTTTCTTCGTGTAAGATAGGAAATGAATTTTAACAACCAAAGGGTGAAGATTATATAAAACATTGTGAGTTCATATTGTATTGATGATTTTTTTAGTTATTATAATCTACAGTCTGCCTACCTGTAACTAATGAAGAAACCTAAGATATATAGGAGTGGGAAACTTTATAACAATAAACTCACTAGAAGCATGATGCTTTAAAAATTGGAAGACTTACTTGAGGTCTTCTTTGAATAAGCCAATGTGAAG